>VMKM01002260.1:0-80742 GCA_008360985.2 Macquaria ambigua
CATTTTCATACTTCTGAAAAAGAGAAGTGTGCCGTTTGTACTTCCGCTACTCTGCATACTAACGAGAAGCTCTTCCCCTTTTTGGAGAAAAAAAAATCATCTCGTGAAGTAACTGGATGTGATGAGGGATGAGATGGGAGTAAGGGAGAGAAAGCAGGGGAGCCTCATCAGTGAAATTAAATTTGCACTCCGTACCAATGATTTAACAACATCGTGGCATTAATCTCACTTTGTTGTAAAGGTAGCCCTGAGTGAAGGCCTTCACTGCTTTGCAGTAGTAGAGAGTTTTAGATGAAAACTCACACCTCATAAATCTTCCAGGCTATGAAGAGTCTGCTAGGCTTCAATTGGAGTCGTGCCCTGTCTGTGTCGTGCACAAGGACATGGAGCTATCCCTCTTTTTGTTACTTTCTCCTGACAGCCACGCTTAACTCAAATTCAAGGAGAGTTTTAACTTTAAAAAGTAATCAAAAATTGCCACCCCAAACTTTTGTGTAGAGTGCATCAATTATATGTGGAGATGGTTGCATCTTTATTATAATGTAAATCCTGTCAGCTGATCTAATAAGCATGCCTTACAACACACGTCCAACTCAGCACAGCCTTGATTTGTTGCAATCTACTTCTCTGGGTCAAAGTTATACCTTCACAATGGTCCCAAAGCCCTGTTGAGCATCGTAGTTTTATTCTTGACTTGATCAGGAATAGATGTGAAGACGTGGACAGAAGCACACAAAAGTTCATACACGCACAGATAAGACACGACCAACTAGGGCTCCAATTAACAGTAATCATTAATCATTTAGTCTATAAACTGCCAAAGAAAATGCGAAAAAATGCCCATCACAACTTCCCACAGCCAATAGGACGTCTTCAAATTGCTTGTTTTGTCCAATCAACAGTCCAAACACCGAAAAGAGAAAAGCAGTGAAAAGCAGCAAATCCTCAATTTGAGAAGCTGGAGCCTTTTTTTTTCTTTTTGTGGCATTTTTGCTTAAACAATTAAATCAACCATTTTGGAATAATACAACAAAAGTAACTTTCAGTTGACCAATTAATCAACTAATCATCTCAGCACAACAACCAACACAAGACGACTATTCAGTTGCAGGACAACATCAATCAGCTTGAAGTTGTGTGTGTAGACAGGAAGTCAAAGTGGTGCTAAATTCCTGTTTCACTTTAAATCTGTTTTTCTCTTTCGCCAGTTTGCCTGTGGAGTGAAGTGGACGTTAAGATTGATCTCTCAGCTGACTAAAGTAGCACTAAAGAATAAAGAAACATCTCTGTGCAGGCCATAAAGACGTGATGTAAAGATTTGTTTTTAGTGCTAAAATGATTTGTTTTGGTTTTGAAGCACTGTATCACTGATGCAGCACAAACTGCCTCAGTTTTATGGAAGTTTTTGACAACACATAGCTCATTATGTGTGTGTGTGTGTGTGTGTGTGTGTGTGTGTGTGTGTGTGTGTGTGTGTGTGTGTGTGTGTGTGTGTGTATGTGTGTGTGTGTGTGTGTGTGTGGGCGCACGTGCGTGTCTGACTTGTTACACCACTTCAAGTTTAAGCTCCCCGCTTGATTTAAACACTGTCAAGAACTAGCCCTGCTCAAGAGTGAGGAAATGACAAGAAAAATATTTTTTTAACTAATTTCAATTACATGAGAGAATAAAGCATATCTGGTGTTAGAGGAGCAGCTTTAATTTCAGCTTTATCCCACACTCTTTGCCATGCAGTTCATTCTGTGTTCATTCTTTGATCTGCACCTTTTTACCTCATATTTATCGCCCTAGAAAAACACAGGTGCAAAGCAAGTACAACATAAAATTCCATCTGAAAAGAGGCAACATAGAGTATTGTCCATACATGCAGAAAAACAGTTTCACTTGTATTATTTTAAAATTGTATGTTGCAGGTCTCAGGCCTCCTCCATAAATAAATCTGGTGTACACTTATCGTGCTCCCCTCACGTCCCCTCGTTATGCTTTCACAAACCCTCAGAACTAAATAGGCCACATGTGCAAATCTTTGAATGTAGGAGATTGCTGATGTGATTTCACATCTTCCACACTTTTTGAACTACAATTCATTAAATTATGTCCTTTTTTCTTTTCCTTTTAGTCTTTTTATCTCTAGGATCTACCACCCATCTTATTTCAGAGGTATTAAGAGTGTGATTCATAAAACATCCAAGGACATCCCTGTTCCTGCAGTGTGTGTGTGTGTGTGTGTGTGTGTGTGTGTGTGTGTGTGTGTGTGTTGTGTGTGTATTATTGTGTGTGTGTGTGTACGGCGTGCCATTATTGTTATTGTGTGTGTGTATTATTGTGTGTGGAAACATGATGGTATTGACTTGTTACACCACTTCAAGTTTTAAGCTCCCAGCAGTTTAAACACTGTCAAGGAGACAGCCCTGCTCAAAGGTGAGGAAATGACAAGAAAATGTTTAATAATTTCAATTACATGAGAGAATAAAGCATATCTGATTATTGTTAAGAGGGAGCAGCTTTAATTTCAGCTTTGGCATCCCACACTCTTTTACCATGCAGTTCATTCTGTGTTCATTCTTTGATCACCACCTTTTTACCTCTACTGTTGCTCGCCCTAAAACACACAGGTGCAAAGCAAAGTGACCTATAAAATTCCATCCCTGAAAAGGGCAACATAGAGTATTGTCCATACATGCGAAGCAGTTTCACTTGTATTATTTTTAAAACTGTATGTTTACGGGTCTCAGGCCTCCTCCACTTAAATAAATCCTGGTGCCAGCCACTTATCGTGCTCCCCTCTGCGTCCCCTCGTTATGCTTTCACAAACCCTCAGAACTAAATAGGCCACATGTGCAAATCTTTGAATGTAGGAGATTGCTGATGTGATTTCACATCTTCCACACTTTTTGAACTACAATTCATTAAATTATGTCCTTTTTTCTTTTCCTTTTAGTCTTTTTATCTCTAGGATCTACCACCCATCTTATTTCAGAGGTATTAAGAGTGTGATTCATAAAACATCCAAGGACATCCCTGTTCCTGCAGTGTGTGTGTGTGTGTGTGTGTGTGTGTGTGTGTGTGTGTGTGTGTGTGCGTGCGTGTGTGTGTGTCCAAGGAGAAGACCAGCATGGTGCTGCTGAGGCCTAAATCTGTCTCTAACTCTTAATTAAACCCTGGGCTCCAGTGGCCCTAACTTATTAAAGACCAATAGTATGTAACACCCACACACACACACACATCTTGGCACACACATACACACACACACACAGACAGGCACACACTTCCTTAAAGCTCACAACATACCACCTTTAAGCTATCAATGACTTAATGCATCTCAGTATTTCACCTTCTGCTGCTGCTTGGTGACCCACTTGCAGAGAGATAAATTATTTCCTGGACTCTTTTAGCACTCGCTAAGGAGATTCTGCAGGATGGCTTCTGAGGGGAGTTTTAACAGTTTTAAAAATGTGTGCTTTATTACTTTACAGTATGCGCAGCTAGCAAAGCGGCGGAGATGCAGGGTATGCAGCAACCTTAACTTAACTAGAAAATTAAACAATATGTTTAGGGAGAAAGAAAGATGTTCTTCAAAGATGGTCTACGCTGACTTCTAGTTTGAGTCACAGTGTCAAACCAGGCAGGCAAAAGCGTATACAACCATCCAGAACTCTTACTTTTCACGTTTCTATTTGAATGCCACCCTACTTTCCTACTTTGAAACTGAATGTTGCCATTTAGGTAAATCACCACTGCAGAATACTTACATATGGCCACAACTCATAGGAGACAGTTTTAGTTAGTCACTTAATCCACCTACAGGAAACACACATAACAGATCTTCTGTCCTACACTTTACATTAAATGAAATTTCCCTCTGGTGTAACAGTGACAGAGCATGTCAAAATAGCAACATCCTCACATGCACAGCTGCAGTCATTAATGACAAAATCTGGAAAGCTGATGTGTTTCCTAAGAAATGTTTAAATGCTGGCAATACAGGACTAGAAACCATTTAATCATTTTTTGACTGTGACAGTGGGGGTGGCCAGAAGGAGAAGCTAGAGGCCTATATGAAGAGAAAAAATAAACAGCAATAACACCGATTCATTCAGGGTAAATAACTGGAAATTTATAAAATGTAGCACTGTTACACAAAAGCCAGTATTTCAACTGGAATAGAGAATGACTTGCCAATATTATCATATTATATACTATTATTATACTCACTGCTTGTATTTTTAGTGTATTGATGAAATGATAAACTAATCCACAATCTTTCACAGATAACTGTTCACACAGAACATTTCAACAGATATTGATAATCAGTTTAATTCAAACGAAACCCTAGAATTAGCCCGCTTAATACTATAATTCATTTTTAGCAAGATGAAGGCCTATTTAATCTCATAAAGCCTTCCCTGAGAGAAAAAATGCAATAACATAAAATCACAGAGAGTGCCCACACACCTTAAATATCCATATTCTACCCTTGAAACATAAATAAGTAGCCTATTAATTAACCATATAATCAGGGCTCTATGCTAACGTTTTTCCCAAGCAGTACATAGAGCACACAAAGAAATTTAGGAGAACAGTGAAAAATGTTCTAGTCAAACATTTTGTACAGAGTGTACAGAGTCTACAGAGTAGTACTACACATTGACGCATTAATGTGCAGAGATTGGTCGTGTTAATTTAACATTTTGTTAACAGTACACAGAACTATTTAGTTCTATGTTTCAGTTACACATCTTGCACTCGCCAGTTGGTGGCAGAAAATGACGTCTTAACGCGGCAGAAAATGACGCATTAACACGACAGAAAATGATGCTCATAGAGTTTGGTTGTGTTAGTTTAACATTTTGTTTACAGTAATGCTACACATAAATATTTACTTCTTTGTTTCAGAGTTACACATCTTGCACTCGCCAGTAGGTGGCAGAAAATTCTATTTTAACGCGGCAGAAAATTACTTGTTAACGCGTGTTGAGTCAACATTAAAATACTTGTTACACATAGAGTTTGGTCGTGTTAACATGCTATGTTTTTACACGTTAATGCAACAGAAAATTACATCATCAACATGTCTTTTCTGTTTGTGGCCAATGAGGGGAGCATGTTGTGCATAAATTAGTGATGTGACGTCTCACTCGTTACAGGCACCTACGTACACCACAAAGGAAATGACATAGTATGAAATGTAAGCCAGAGCTATGGTTTAGAAGAAGCCAATTTAAACTTTCAGTGGGGACAGTGAAGATTCAGAAGCAGAAGAAATCTAGCTAACTTTACTGGAATGAAATCATATGAAAATTAAATGGAAAAGGATAAACAGTGCATCATCATGATAAAATTACTACAGGCACTCAAGGTGAGCCATAATATTAAGATAATAATAATCATTCACATTTTCAGCAGCATTGCAGCTTTTGGAAAGTCTGGTTAGAAAGAAGAAAACACACACATGCACAAAAACACACAAACTCCAGTTTCTCTAATGTGTACTTCATTTCTGCAGTGTCCATCTCTCAGACCTATACATAAGAGATGAGGTTGCTTTTCACCACAGATTAAGAACAATTAAGGGTCTGCGGGCCAACACACATGTAAACTCTTCAACCCCTGATACTGATAGCCTATATAAACGTCATGCTGTTTGCCAACAAAAACACACATATCAGATGCATGGTGCAAAAACACACCCAGTAATACTTGATAAGTGCATTGTATGTAGGCACTTGTATTTAATACAGGGTTTAATTAATAAAATTAATTCAGCTGCAGGGGAACATCAAAGGAAACTTCCTCTATGCACACCAGTGAATCAATCACCATACATCTGTTGGTGACTTCCATAACAAAATGCTCTATTTTCCATCCAAATCCATCTGTCTGACACCTCTGTCAAATCTGACCTACACCGACACTTGCAAACTAACTACCAATTAGCAAAACATTGTATATATAAATATATATATATATATATATATATATATAGTATATATATATATAGTATATATATAAAAATATATAAAAAAATAACTAGAAAATTGCATTTCCTGCAGAAAATGTGTGCAAATGCAAATCTCTGCAATCGAGAACAGTTGGAAGTTGAACCACTAACCTTGGTGTGTAAACAAGCTGTATGACCATGTGCTCTAACAACTCTGCCACAGAGCAGCACATAAGGTGCAATCATTACTGCTGTTGAAAAGATCTTAATAGTGACATACCAAATAGAAAGTGCTACAGGTGCAATCGATCATCAAAACGAAGAGGGTTTGAAATAATAAACACTGAACACACTGACAGACAGATCTTGTAAAAGCTGTGGTAGTGGTGGTAATATTAAAAGCTGTAGCTGCCAAAGTCTGGTTTTGAACCACCAACCTTAGAATGTAAACAAGATTGAAAGACATGCACTCTACCCACTCTGCCAGTTGCTATTATTACTAACAAGTGCTACCTTTTCTGACAGAAATACAGTTGATATTATCATCTACGAAAACTAGCCTTTCTCACATATATTCAGTTGATATTATTAGCTACGAGCACTAGCTTTTATGCGAGAAATACAGTTGGTATTATTAGCTATGAGTGATCAATACACTATCCTTTCTGACAGAAATACAATTAATATTATGAACTACGAGTGATCAATACACTAGCCTTTCTCACAGACATACAGTTAATATTATTAGCTACAAGCACTAGGCTTTCTGACAGAAAGACAGTAGATATTATTAGCTATGAGTTATAAATACACTAGCATTTCTGATAGAAATTCAGTTGCTTTTATTAGCTATGGGCACTATCCTTTCTGACACAAATACAGTTGATAGTATTAGTTATGGGCAGTAGCTTTTCTGACAGCATGACAGGTGATATTATTAGCTATGATTGATAAATACACCGAAAGACAGTTGATAATAGATAATTGCATTTCTTGCAGAAAATACGTGTGAATGCTGAAATGCCCATTGCTGGAAATGCAAATGAACGGCTCTGCAATGCAGAAGAGTCATGAGTAGGGTTTTGAATTGCTGATCTTGGGGTCTTAACAAGATGTATAACCACATGCTCTAACCCCTCTGCCACCAAGCAGCACACCAGAGTTGGAATCATTGCTACTGTTCTGGTACTGATCTTATTAATGACATACCAAATAGAAAGTGCTACAGGTGTAATCGAACATCAAAACGAAGAGGGTTTGAAATAGGACTGCTACACTGAACACGCTGGTAGACAGAACTTGTAAACGTTGTTGTAGTAGTGGTAGTATTGAAGGCTGTAGTGGCTGTAGTAGTAGTAGCCGTAGTAGTAGTAGTAGTAGCAGTAATAGTGGCACTAGCAGCAGTAGCAATAGCAGTAGCACTAGTAGTAGCAATAGCAGTAATAGTAGCGGTAGTGGTAGTAGTTGTTGTAGTAGTGGTAGTATTGAAGGCTGTAGTAGTAATAGCAATAGCAGTAGCAGTAGTAGTAGTGGTGGTGGTAGTAGCAATAGCAGTAGTAGCAGTAGCAATAGCAGTCATGTCATTATATGAACACCTGTGCTTTCCCTGCTATGGCAAGTGAAAATGTGGTGAAAATACGCTATCCATTCAAAATGATCAATATTACACAAGTTTATATAGAAGTATCATTATGATGACAGTTAAGGTTTATTAGTTAAAAGTACAATAATGCATTAAATCCTAATGCAAAGGTATTTTAAAGCCCCCATTCACTCCATCATTGGGATAGATGGAGGTTACCAGGTGTGGCTGTACTGTATAGTTGTACTGATGTTGATGACAGACATAATAATAACACAGAGAAAAGTAAACAAAAAATTAAAAATTTGATGTAATGTGTAACCCTCCACGGGCTCATCAATAATAACCTCAGCTCATTTTGAGAACCAAACTCCCATCTCCATTCCTGGAATAACACAATTTTAAACACATTTTAGTATTCGTTAAACTTCTGACAGATTTGGAGGCTCCCTGTTAGTTTCCACTTCCTCATTTTAAAATCGCAGTCCCCAGAGAGAGCCGAGCAGCAGGAGGGAGAACAGAGGAGTGTCAAAGGCAGGAGAGGAGACGGAGAGACCGCAGGGGAAATTGACAGACACCCAAAGATGAATCATCTTTGCGCTGAGAATGAATTGGCCATTTAGCTCCATGTGTGTGTTGAGTGAGGAGGATGTTTGTGTCTTTATGTGCGCAAGTTTGTGTGTGTGTGTCATGCCAGTGCTAGAGGAGACAGCAGCATTTGCCCTGTGACGAGGCCGTGCAGATTGGTGTGAAGTGAGAAGCCAGTTCAGATCTGCGTAGCAGCACTGTGCATGTCACATTGGATATGATGGCAGTGAATTAAAGGGGAAACAGCGGGGCCACATTTAACAGCCCCTCTGTTCTGCTGATGATGAGGGAGGGACGAGTCCGGCAGCACGCTCTGTCCATGAGGACAAGCCAAGGGAATCAGCCTCTGATGCTGCACACCACAAGGTGAAAGAGGCCAAAGTCATGCAAAATAAAACAGTAGCTAAGTACAGTTACTCCAGTAATGTACTTAGCTACGGTTGGGTAGGCAGTTTTCTTTTGGCGTCATTGGGCAAAAATGTCATATTAACCGTGCAGCATATTGTAATTCAAGTGGTCTGAGAACAGACCTCTACTTCAGCCCCCCCTCTTGCCTCTGTTTTCAGGTTAGGTTAAACTTTGCACACATACTTTCTGCACTGTGATGTTCAAATTCCCAAGTGAAGTAACAATTAGCGATTAGACCCCATCGTGACGTCATCATATTTAAAGGGAGGTAGAGAGGTCGTGAGTAGTATAGGATATCCCCCAATGGAGTCTAGAGAGAGAGAGGGATGTGAATTAATGAGGCATAAAGAAGGTTTTCCTAACTGAACTTATGCTGAGCTTCATAAAGTGATCAGTGCCTTATCTTTAAACCTAATTTTGCACTGAGAAGTGATATTTAGAAACTTTAAGTGACAGATTATGAGATTTGAGTCAGAGGTTAAAATAAGTCAGCTGAGAGATAAATGTATGTCTACAGTGTTTATTATAGGCATAGCAGTCAAAAGTGCAAGGGTGGGAAATGATGATGCAATTATGTGAAAGCTCACAGCTGTCAATCATACTTCTGACAGTGCGAAAAGGAGACTGAGTTGGAGTTGGAGAGAAAGACAGAAAGATGGAGAGAAAACTGATCAAAGAGGCATAATGGAGGAAGATAGAGGGCTGAGGGGGCAGAGCAGAGAGGAGAGCATCAGTTGGTGTGCTGACTATTCAGATATGTACAGTGGAAAGCAACAGAATGTGAGGGTCTGAAATGAGGCAATGGGCCCTGTTGTAATGCAATTGCATGCTGGTGAAAGGAAACCACAGGCTCTGCTCTGCTGGTATCACTGATCAGGGTTTGAGGACTCAAGATCACTCTGATAGTATTAAGACTGGCTGACATAACACACAAACACTGGCTGACAGATAAAGGCTGCAATGCTTCTTCTTTTTGTTCTTTCTTTTTGTAACCACTTTTGTATGTCTTGCGACATCATCCATAAACTCTGTTTTATAAGTGTCCCTCCCAACTGAACTGTTAGTATCCAGCCCTCGACCTTGTTGTGTTTGTTGTGTCTTCTTCTTTGCCACCGGCTGCAACCCTCTCTGTGATTACAGCATGAACAAAGTTGTGAATGAATGAAGCCAGCTCCTGCGAGAGAGCTAATGAAGAAAAAAGTTAAGTATTCGTGTTTGCTTGAAGACCCGTGGTGATGCGTGCCCCTCGTCCATCATTTGACGACATCAGAGCCTCTACCCAGATGGGGGGGACGTTGAGATTTCCTGTTCTGCCCAAAAAACCTCTTAGAAACCCTGGAGATTTAATTAATCTTCATTTCCCTCCTGCTGGTGTGTGCCGTGTCCCCATCTCTCTCTGCAGCATCACCTCTCTCAATCTCTGAAATGAAACCTCATGTGGACAAAACTTCCTGCTGAGTGAGGTTGACACAGTGTGCGTGTTTGTGTAAAAAAGAACCAGCCTGCGTGCATGCATGAGCAAACTGGTGAATTCACAGCGCCAACGTGAACATGAGCCATGGGTGTGAAGGAGTCATTTAAACCCACTTCTCTGGCAGAATTACACTCCTGGATCCAATTCAAGAACACTTTCTGTGTGCTCAGAACAGGAGAGAAACTAAACCTGGGAGGAAGTTATTAGTCCTTGCTAACATAAATATCACCTGTCATCTGAACGCAAGGGTTTAGTCACAACATCAATATGCATGTAGCTCTCAGGGGCTCAGTGCTTCCCATTGCATTAACTATGAGGACAAGCACAGAGCAAGAGAACAAAATGAGCGAGTCAGACAGGAAGCTTTTCCTTTTGACATGAAACGTCACCCCAATTTCTGTCATGCTTCCTGACCTTTCACCTGCGCTTTTCTCAGCACCACCTGAGATACTAAAATATCCACCACATGTGATTTACAGTAAACCGGCGCCAACTCCCCTGCATCAATCTCTCTACCCTCTCGGCCTGTCATTGCCATCTCCAGCGTGGAACCAGACTGAATAATTGAACAGTGAACAGAAGATTCATGAAAAGATTGGCTGCCAGAGCGCTCCAGGGGGGCCATTGCTCAACACAAATCTCCAGAAACTGAGAGAAAGCAACAAACTCATCCATATTTACTGTCTCATCACATCACTGTACGCTCGGGGAGAGAGAGGGCTGTAGGGCTTCGATGCCTGTATAAACGTACAGGTGATCCGAATAAAAAAAATAAGGCTGTGGTTGCTTTGGAGTGCTGAAGTGATATTTCAAATTTCTGCTCATTTGACACTAACAGAAAACCTCCAAAGGAAGGCGCTAGGGAGGCATCCTGATCGATGCCCGAAACCACCTCAGCTGGCAGCGGCTTTACTCCGAGCTCCCTCCGGATGTCTGAGCTACTTAACAAGGGACAAACCTGGCAGAGGCCAACACTCACTGAAAACATGTTTGACTTCGTGCCAAGAATACGGACACAGCTCTCACTCCGGTTGTATAAGGACTGGATGGCTCGTAGCAAAGGTCGTAAGCCTTCTCCAAGTCCACAAAACACATGTAGACTGGATGGGCAAACTCCCATGACTCCCCCAACAACCCTCCAAGGGTAAAGAGCTCATCCACTGTTCCACGACCTAGATGGAATCCGCATTGCTCTTCCTGAATCTTAGGTTCGACAATCGGTTGAAGCCTCCTTTCCAGCACCCTGGAATAAGCTTTTCCCAGGAAGACTGAGCAGTGTGATACCCCGATAATTGGAGCACACCTCCTTCTTTACCCTCAATAAAGAAATTAAACTGGTGCATGTAGGGAAGTGCTGCTGGTAGAAGGGGGTACATCAGAGAAACATATAGTACGGGGAATCCATTACAACACTGACAAGTGCAGACAAAAATGTTCATGAAAAAAGTTCGCAAACAAAATCATATTCTTGTTGTTTGCACCACTGAGAGATGCAAAAAAAAAAAACAGTGACTATCAGAGAGGGATTGAGAGAGACAGAGAACAAATAAGTTGGAGAAAGAGTGAGGGGAAAGAAAAAGAAAAGACAGCATGTAGAGAGAGAGGGCAAACATCTTGCCACCCATTTGCTGATATATTTGTCAGACTCTGTTCCCCTCTTTCAACCCCTCTCTCTCCTCCACTCTGTCTATACCCCACTCTACTCTGCACAGAAGCCCACGATCAAAGTTCGGCCCCCTGAGTCTAATCCACAGCCACACAGGCCCGGGATGAGACACACACACACACACACACACACACAAACACACAGCGTAAAAAACAGATCAACACACTGAGCTTCAGCTGGTTTCTTCTGAAGATTCACAGGGCTTAATGAAGCACAGTAAGAACACTAAATCACTTTCTCTCACGCACACACATGCACATGCACTAATGTGTGATACAGCTGTATCTTTCAGTATATAATTAGAGCAAATCTTGTGTGCAATGGCACAGTAATGGGAAGGTGTCATGACAGAGTTAAGAGAAGGAGAGAGACATAGAGAGATAGAAACAGAGAGAGGGGGAGAAATGGGAGTGGTGACACAATCATTTGATATCCTGGCTTTGAATCTGCAAGTGTGAAGCCACTCAGACACAGTTACTACTACTTATAAAACTAGCTCCCTGCCAAAGCTTAAAGATGTTTTCTTTTAATTATGCATGTGAATATTCCTCAGTTTGTGACATTGTAAAACATCCTTAATAGGTCACACTCTCTGTGTTCATTCATTGCATGGCATTAAATACACATAACAGTCGAGACCGACATGACAGCCACAATAACTACATTGAAACTGCTCTTCAAGGTATGCAGAGTGTAAATATGTGGTGTGATTTTAGTTGAACTGAAGACACTCTTCTTGTTTGCACTCAAATGCAGTAAATCAGCGATTCCCAATCAGAAGTACTTATACCCCAGGGGGTACTACAGTTTCCAGGGGGTACAGGGAAAGATTGTGAAGTAGCTCGGTTAACCAACCTGAGTAAGCTGTGACACCTGAACACCTCGTGCTGCAGACGAGAGGGCACAAAACTGAAATAGATAGTAAAAAATGATGGATAAATAGTTCAACTTCTGCCACTCTGAGTGGTAGTAAGTACAAATGGAAACTACTCAAAAAAAAAAGAGACCAAGCCTATACATTTCAGGACAATTCCAGGAGCACTATGTCTTATATGTGGGAAAATATTGTCACAATATTTATACATCTAGTTTAAAATCCATTCAAATGAACACATTCTGAACATGATGCCCTGTTTTGATTAAGGGGTACTTAAGCTCATCTGATAGCTCTGTGGGGGTGCACCAGATAAAAAAGGTCTGGGTACCAAAGCTTTTAATGATTTATTCATAGTGCACAGCAATGTCGACAGTTATTTCTGATTTTTCTAACATGCAGACTTACCGCCAGTGAGTGAGCATGTTCACTGTTGCTCACGCCCAAGGACACTTCAACAGTACTTTCACTGAACTGACTGCTGACTGGCATTGAACCTGGGACATTTGAGTTATGCAAGTCTTTCTGATGACAAAGCCACTGAATCATTCCTGCATTCTGTTTATATCCACATTATAGTATTATTAATTCTGTTTCAAGAGCACAACGTCCTCTCACTTTATGCCATTTTCTTTTCTTTTTTTTGTGAAGTGATGTGTGAAAATTGACAATTATGAAGTCCAAAGTAAACTTGTTATTAACTAATCAATGCAACATGTCATGTTGGTAATTGTGTTCTGCTCATGAGCCGCCTACTTGTTACTGCGTGAAAGAGGCCATCAGTTGCACACTATTGTGTTTCACAGGGCAATTCAAAAACATTCAATAACCATCACAAAAGGTTCTCTTTGTAGGTTTGACAGACTGAATTAAACGTGATTGGATTTTTGAGCGCCTCTGAAATGGGGGAATCTGATTACTTTTCAGAAGCAAAAGAAATTCTAGTGCTGTGTGGATTGAGGCGGGAACACAGTTATTGCTCGAGTTGGTCTGAACACAATAAAGAGCCATTTTCACGATAAACTCAAATAAATGCTGCAAACCTCTCCAGGGCTAAAGTGAATAGAGATGAGAGAAGCTGATAACTGCTTATGGTGAAAATCTGCTAACCTTGAAAGCACCAGACTTCCCCCCTCCTCTTCAGTCCTCATCTCACACTGTACTTCTCCTGCTGATATCTGAGTCTAATAATTGATTGATGCAACTCACTAAGAGCTACAGAATGATAGAGTAATAGTCATAATTAATGCAAGGATCCATTATGGCCATCCTAAAGTGTCATAACACATCATGACAGTCCAGACGCGATGCATTAAATCGGGTCCCACCAAATGAGAGGCAGGTTGAACTGGGACATGACTCACTGTCTTTCCAACTTTCTAAATGACAAACCTTTCCTCGAACTCCTGCGGACCTTAATCCTAAAACCAACAGCTGACAGACTTTCTAATAAGGCTGCTCAGTTCAGTTTCAGCCCTTCTCTGTCAGTCATTTATTATACTGACCACTTTTTTCTCCTCATAACACATCAGCCCACTCACAACGGATTATATCTCCTGAAGTAGATGTGACATTCTGCCAACCTAGGCCCTTTACTGTTGTTGCCTTTTTTGGCACCAACCACCAACTTGTCTTCCGCACCGCGTCTCAAATAAGTTCTCTTTCTCAAAGTGACAATGCCTGCAGGGGAACTGTGTTCAGGCATATTTGCGTTTTTTGCATTTGAATTAGCCCCTTTGAAGAGAGCAATGTGAATGCAAAATGATGGGGAGGAAGACGTCTGTGAAGGTGCAGGGTTTTATCTGCCACACACGTTCTTTGTGTCCTCACATCGGATCGGGGAGGGTTAGAGGGCTTCAGGGGTCTTTTTCCATTAAGGATCTCATTCGTTTTAGCCTTCTGTCACGTCTTCCCTGGGAGCTACAGACCGACTTCAAAGGTGTTCGGTGGAAACAGTCTTAACAGGGTTCTATTCTTGGGCCTCCATCCTTTCAAGTGCTGGCTTAGCATGTCATACAAAACACACTCACACTCAAATATTTTGCTCTTGTTCTAATTTCTGAAATTAGTGGAAAGTCTGTATGTGACAAGCAGAACGTTCATTATTATGTAGCTACCTGCATGTGTGGAATTTACTTCTTAGGACACAACCAGACTAAGAGTCTACAGCCAAGTTAGTGGCTCTGAGAGGCTGTACTCAGGCACAGTGGTGCTTCTAGCTAAATGCTAACATCAGCATGCTAACATGCTCACATTGACCATGGCAACATGCTGATGTTAAGCTGGTTTACCATGTTCATCATCTTAGTTTAGCATTTTAGCATGCTAACATTTGTGCAGCAGCTGCAGCTGATGGGAGTGTCATTAGTTTTGCATGTATTTAGTCATAAACCAAAGTATTGGAGAAATTGACATTTTGACCTGATGATAGTGCTAAATGAAACGTTAGGGGATCACCAAAGTTATTATAATTCATCCTGAAGTAGACATGAATAAAAAGACATGATATTTCACAGGTTAAGTGAAAACTTTGACCTGCCGGTGGCACCACAGGAAAAGTCAGGGGATCACCAGAGTAATTAGGATGTGTCCTCTGGGGACCATGAATGTCTGCACACAATGTCATGGCAATTGATCCAGTAGCTGTTGAGATATTTCAGTCTGGACCAAAGTGGTTGTTCGACAGACCGCATGACTAGCATGGCTAAAAACCACAAACATATTTTGGGCTATGTTTATACTCCTAGTATGTGTTTATACACCTTGTTACTCCCCACAAGCACCAAGCTCAGCATAGCATAGATTCTTATTTATTTTTCTTTTTTTATATATAGTTTCAGACTTGCCTATGTGTTAGTTTTGTCCCAGTAGATATGGTCTTTCTGTGGCACATTTAAGAGCTGTAGCTTTGGGTTATACTGCAGAGGGATTATGAGATGACAATGATGTCATTATTCTTTGTTCTTTTTCTATTTTTTCTGTCTTTAATGTTTGTCCTTGTCCAATGTACTTGTGACTTTGATGTTTAGACCAGGATGGGGATGTTTAAAGTGTGGGCTAGACATAAATATCTGATGTATTGGTTCCATGCTTTGTCTTATGGTGTATGGAAATACTTCAGGGGGAGAAGGGAGATAAACGGAGAACAAAATTCTCTGAGGAACTGCTCTTTATGCACTACATTCTTTTTCCATAAAAATATATATTGCAAAAAGAAGAAGAAGCTATGAAAATGAGCCACTCCAGTACATCACTTGCGTCTGCCAGTAAGCACTTTCAGTTTCAACTATTCAGCACCACTTTTCCCTCTGAAAAAGACCTAAATCATCACACCCACTGAACCACTGCAGAGCTGTTTTTGTACTCACAAAAGTTTATGTTTGGGTGAATTTGTGTCACTTTGTGGTTAGGTCTGTATGCAAGCATCCTCATATGTGCGAGTGTACCTTTGTGCATTTTATGTTACAGTGTCCCCATCCCTGAGGTTCTGTAGCTCTGACAGACTCTGTGAAATTCAGAAAGGTCACTGAACAAACTGCTGTCCTGTGCTGTGCTGTGCTCTGTCACATGTTTAACAGGTATCAGCCTCCTCTACAGGAGAAAATAAAGCTTGAGGAAGACTGAACTCTCTTACATAGCATCAGGGCGTTAGCTGCATGACTTTAAGTCTGTGCACCGATGCATGTTACTGCATGCGTGCAAGCAAAAGCACCGAATCCGCATACATGGATGTGTGATATATCCGAGGTCTGTTTTGAACTGAATCTTAGTTCCAACCCAGTGGTACATGTTAATGTGAAATTAGTCCCACTTTACCCTGCTGATCTTTATGTGCACATGCTGTTATTACACATCACAATAAACCAGCCCGTGCAACCAGATCTCTGAATAAATCAAGGCTGCATCATGTCAAGTTGTGTGAGTCAATGGGGAATGAGAGCAGAGTTTTCTCCTGGTGTTGTTCGAAACAATTTGCACTGATTGTGGTTGCGAGCAATGCTGCATTGGCAATGTTTGTACACACGCAGTGAAGTATGTTATCTAATCACTACTTCATGATTGAAATTACCACCAAGAAATGTAATGTGCATTAAACAAAAATAACACAGGGGACTTCTGCGCTGCACTCTGCACTGCTATTTTACTATGACCAACTCTCCTATGTTTAATAAAAACTAAAAGTACAGTGCGCACAGGAACAAACAGAGCGAGAGCCTCTTGTGCTCCCACTGTATCTTTTCCTCAATTAAATTTGTAAGAAAGGAATTTATTTCAATCATTCATATTAATGGCTTAACTGTTCTTTTATACTACGTACTCCATTTGCTTAAGATTTCTTTTTTTTTATGTATAATGATATATATAACAATTACAAAGACAACTAGTGTTACTAGCATGACACCCAAATTTGAGTGGTTCACAGGTATGAGGACGTGTTGCTATATAACACTATAACCATGCAGCATTGAGTGTTGATGGCCTATGCCCAGGCAGATGTGTTTACACAGTACCAAAAAAAGTGGAAATAAAAATGTGATATTCAAGAGGAAACTTTGCCAAAAAAAACAGAGAATGCTGTAGGTGATTTTGATCCCAGTTTGTTAGTTAACTAGTAGTAGTAAAACTTAATAGGACTGCTTATTTTATCTTTGATAATACTTGGATCCATACTAATTATAATTAAATAACCAGGGAACGACAACAAAAACCCAGTTGGGCTTTGGAAAATATTTAACATACATATTGCTATTCTATGATCTGAACAACAGACTAGTACTGTAACAAAAAGGAACAACAGTATCTCTAATGTGGGTTCAGAAAAAGGACAAAGAACAAAGGAGCGACACAATCATCTGATGCGTGACCTTACATGTTAAGGTACAAGGAGGCTGCTTTCCTCCTCCCCTGCCTCTGTGAAGGGTTCAGGCTGCTGGTGTGGGCAATGCAATGTAATATGATGTGATGTGAAGTTGGCTCTATGTGTTTCTCCACAGTCCAGAACCATCCTGAAGGCAGCAAAGCATGCAGGGCAGGCAGAAAGGTCTCAGATGTGGAAAGCAGTTTGACCTTGTGCGTACGGATTGAAGGCACCGGGGTTGGAGTTATATCACAGAGACAGTTTCAGCTTTCATTTCATGACCAGTGTTACTATGTCAGCCTGCACGGCAAGTCTCCTTTTCATAGTTTCAAGAAAATGATCTTTCTTCCACAACAATAAAGCAGTTTTCATAGCTAAAGGTTCACCAAAGAGTTTTTGTACTTGAGTCCCTTTAAATTGAGTAAACTGAAAAGGTGCTGACCCCGGCTCAGCAGGACAATCTTGTTGTATCACGTTTGAAGTCCTGCGTTCATCTCAAAGGGGGGCAGGGAGGCAGTACCATGCCCGTGTTTCAAGACTGCAGAAGCAAGCGAGAGCCTGAGCTGTACAGTAGTGAGAATAAGAACAAAGCACTCAATGACACAGAGGAAGGAATAACAATGAGTGCAGTGCCGCAGTGTTATGTGATTCTACCGTGAACAAAGACTGAGAGTGTGGCATAGGGGTTGTGTGCGCGCGTGTGCGGTTTTGGGATTATTATCAGAGCACGAGGAGCATGTACTGTATATATCATTTCACTAATTACCGTTCCGTGCTCTAATTACAATGCAGCAGGGACCCATTCAACTCTCAGATCCTTGCTTATGTAAAATCTCTATACGGCTTCCGTTGTCAATCACACACACACACACACACACACACACACACACACACAGACACAAAAAAAGCTTGTTTCTTCTTCTCCCTGTCTTCCTTTTAAAAAATCCGATCTGCTCCCCGCTTTCCATACAGCTGTCACTCCTCTCTTTCTTCATCCTTTGTCAGTTTTGCCTTGACTCGTCCTTGCTAAAATGTCTGGAAAGCAATACCAAAAGGATGAGACAAACCTTTTTGAAATCTGAGGATACGTTTCTGATAAAAGAACATCATAAAATGTTGTTGTCCCTCAAAATGACAGTTATTTGGCTGATTTAGGAGACAGGCAGCAGGGTAAATCTGATTTATGATCACCACAAAAGAGAATTTAATCAAGATGCAAAGTAGATGCAAAGTTGATGGTCCACTGCAGTTTTTAAGGGATAAACTGTAAACTGGGCAGCCAGCCTGCTGCACATTTTGTTCATTTTATTCTGAAGAAGCTGTGCTGACCAGAGAAATGGGGCTACAGACATTTGTCATAACAAACACCATGAAAGATCCAAGTGGTATGCACAGTTCTTGATAATTCATACTGTGTTTCTGGACAGACCATCTAATGAGTGGAGAGCAAAAATGCAAATATCTCACTGGAAAAAAGCCTGTATAACTCACTTTACGTCCCTGTATTAATATGTGTGAACATGAAAAGGACAGAGCAGAGCATGCAGATACTTTGTTTGGTTTACTTTTACCTACTTTGGTCCAAATTGGCTGGGTTTTTTTATCATAAAGGACTGAGTAATGAGTGCCAGAAATACATGCCATTTACAAAACCATTGCACAGGAAAAGCCTATCTCTGTCATTTTTCATTAACTACTAAATTAGGCTCATAATTTTGGAGGCATAAAGACATTAATTTATATGCACATAACTTAGAAAACTGCTAAGATGTGCATGTTGCCTAAAAGGCAACAATGTACCACAAAGGAATCTCAGTTTGCCACCACACTGCTGTTGTGTACAGAACTATAATAGCTGCAAGTACAAAAGTCAGCATGACTAGATTTTTTCTGCAACTCTGTTATTATTTAACCTAGATTAACTTTACAACTTTATCTCAAATTAAATGTGTCTCAATGCAAAGTTTTCATTTAATTCTACATCTGACCCATAAAGTGATTATTAGCAAGCACCAACATGTCTAAAGGTGGTGATTATCCAAGTTGTTAGTCAATTATTACCTCTTCAGGCTGAACTAAGGGTCACTGAACATCCTGGTGAACAACCAGGAGTCTGGACCAAGGTCCTGGTGCCCTTAATTGGCTGTGGGTCAGGTTTTCACTAATCTAAGACTACAACAGGAGTCTTACAGAGTCACTGTTTGTCTGGCCTCTCATCTAAGACCAGCTCTCCCTACCATATACAGGCCCACGAACCTCATCAAAAATCAGATTTTTACTTTACTTAAGTAAAAGTACTAATACAACAATGTAAAAATACTCCATTACAAGTAAAAGTCCTGCATTCAAAACCCTACTTAAGTAAAACTACAGAAGTAAATGTACTTAAAGGATCAAAAGTAAGAAGAGAAAATGGCCCCTGTGAATAATATATTACTGGACTTATTTGATTGTTAGTACTGATGCAACAATGTGTAAGCAGCATTTTACTGTTGTAGCTGGTTGAGGTGGAGTTAGTTTATCTACTTTATATACAGTTGGATAGTTTAGTCCAGTGGATGTGATGTGATTAATTGGATAGGAAAGAAGAAAAAAAATAAAGTTCTGCTACACAAGTCTTTCTCTAATTTGTGCTTTTTTTTGTGAAATATTAGATCATTTTACCTCTTTGGGCCTCAGCAGTTATCTAAAGAAAACCAACTGAGAAGTCTAGAGGAGCAATCACTCTTTATTGGAACTGTTAACAAGTCATATACATCTGAAACATAACAAGGGGTCCTAAGTAGACACTGCTTTTTTGTAAGCAGGTCATCTTTAGCAATGCATTGTAAGCTTATCATACGTTTTGTTTAATGTAAAATCTTAATTTGGTAACTATAGTTGCCAAATAAATGTGGAGGAGTAAAAGAGTAAAGTAGCAGAATATGGATATTCTCAATAAAAGTACAAGTACCCCAGAGTTACTTAGTTACTTTCCACCACTGACCATAATGGTGAGGAATGAGCTGGGGCACAAAGCGAACCACTAAATCTGGCTGCAGCCATATTACTGCTGGATCATCATTCCATATCTCATCTATAGTCATAAGACTTATGGAGTGAATGAAAAGTTGAGATAACCTACACTGGCACTAAAATGAGGTTGTCTGTATAGTGAGCTTACTTTACAAAACATGGTGAGAAGCTCAGCAAATTGAGGATTACCTCTGAGTCGATCTGCTGCTTTCTCTGCGTTGATGGAGTCAGCAGGGGTTTCAGCACCTTATAAAGCTGCCCTACAGATGCCTCAGTTTGCCATTGCACCAGCCAGGCACTACCGAGAAAGATACACAGAAAGGACTTTATCTCCCAGATGACCTGTGAAATCCTTCACGTCACCCAGGTGGAGCTGGAGGAAACTGATGGGGAAGAGGACATCTGAAGGATGCAGGGTGATCCCAGTCCAAATGTCCAACTTCATGTGTTATCTTGAAGATAAAGTCCTTCCTGTGTATCCTGATCTACTCAGTAGTGCTTCCTCATTTCTCTTCTTGCTGACCTGACAAGGCAGTAAGAAACGGGATGGAAGGATGGATAAACTAACATTTATATTGCATGTACAGATCAGTCAGAGCCTTGTTGAAACAAACCAAAACAGCTGATCTGACAGTGAAGTGGACCGACAGCAGGTCCATTCAGTCTAATATATTGTTCTGTGATAGTGCGACGCTGCCTGAGCGTTTGGACATTTGCATTTGTGGTGAAAACTTTACAACTCCTTAATCATCACCTCGTATTCAGGTAATTTGGTAGACCTGGCAGAAAAGACAGTTAAACATGACAAGCTAGGATCAACAAAATTACCTATTTGTCTATTAAAATGAGTCTGCCCTTTAAACTCACGACAACATACTAGGAGAGTCTGTGCCATGCATGACAAGCACTGTATGAAATCTTTCCTGACTCAGTGTGGTGGTTTGCTCTCCCAAAACAAAACCTTTTGCGCCATCTAGTGATGCTGATTTGCATGATGGCATCATTACTAGACATGGCCACTGGAGGGCAGCATTTGTTTATAATAGTGTCATTTGTTGGTGCATCTTTGTGCCAGAAGCAACAAAAACTGCTTTTTCACCTGAAGCTCAGTAATTTAAATAATCAGAGCAGCTGGATAGGGAAGGGAAATGTGTAATGCTCTCCTATTCATCAAAAACTGCTACGAGGTGCCCTTGAGCAAGGCACTTAACACCCAACTGGTCCAGAGGCGCTGCTCAGTGGTTAACAGTGGCTGTATGTTCATGATGTAGGGCAACAGTAAAAATGAGCATCCAAAAACAACTGGCTCTCTTAAGCTAAATGAAGGTGAAGAATGCTTTGTTAACTTCTATTATAAATATATGTTAATAAAAACCTGCACATCCATTTTAAGCCATTTCTATAAACATAATGCTGAAGCATTTTGATCACTTTCTGAATAGCAAAAATGTTTTACTGATTTGAAATGATCACCACGTGTTGTTATGGAAAAAAAAACAAAAAAAAAACAAGAAAGACAAACAATGTAAAGACTCACTTCTTTATTACCACAAATCTAAAATGACACATCAAACAGTATTATCAAAAAGATTCATCAAGTTTCCAGCAATCTGATAAGGTTGGTGACACACAGTCATTTTCATAGGCACAGTGGGGTTTTCACACTGTTACCATGAACCTCTTAATATGAGGACATTACTCTTTCAAGTCTGTCTTTCCCTGCACAGCGAGGGACATTGCAGCTATTATTTCTTATTTGTGGTCTCCAGGCAGAGAGACACTTCACTCTCAGTAACTACAGACCAGTGACTGGCTGACGTTCCTGGCATAACTGTTACATGTTGAATCAGAATGATTAAGTTTGACTCAACAGGTCTAAATGAGCAGTGACATGTATGTTTGGACATATTTCTACAACTCTAGCATACCCATTTATAGTGTTGTGTAACATACCACACACACAACCAGGGACATAGTGAGTAAAAGCTTAACCTTATCTCAGTTTTAACACTTCAATTAGTGTGAATACAAAATCAAGAAGTTGACATCTTTTCAAACTAATATACATACAGTACATAATCTCACATGTATATCAACATATGCACCACTGAACTACAAAACTACTTAGTCACATCACTGTCCATAATTATCAGTATGCGTGGTTAGTGTGAGTGGCAGGATGAATGTAGGAAAACCCATAAGGCAGTTCTTGAGAGGCAACAACTGTAGAAAGTTGTGAGATACCAGGAGCCAGACAGAGGTTTGCGCCGCCTTAATTTTTTAGGTGGAGGTGTGTCTGCAACAAGCAACAGTGCAGCGCCAGTATACTGCCAACTGATCAGTGCCATTAAAAGGCCAGACATTGTGGCATTATGAGAAAACAATCTGCAATACAGTTTCACTTGTAACTGTAAGCTGATTTGTCTCAATGTTGCTTTTCCGAGAAGTTAATTCAACCTAGCTCCAGTTCTGAACACATCAGGACAGTATTCAGGAGATACAAGCAGGCTGTGCAGACTAAAAGTCAGTTTCGCATCTCAGAGATTTTGGTCAAGTCAGTGGAGTATTCTGTGGAGGTATCTCTCTGGGTTGTTCTCTCCTCCTCTCCTCAGTCCTGAGCTGGTTCTAACTGGTCTCTCAGAAGTCCCTGCAGGGCCCTGGCTCTCAGTTAGCACCGCTGTGGCCCCTTTACCTCTTCCTGTTGTCCCTACAGAGGTGTGTCGGTGTGGCTCTGGACCGCTCTGTGCTCCTGCCTCAGAATCACTCTCCTCCTCGGGATCCTTCCCCTGGCTGCCTGGCAAGCTCTCCCCGATCCTGAACAACATAAATAGTTTTGTTGAAAACCAAGTGATTAAAAAGTCACTATGATTAATGTTTGTGAATATATATATATATATATATATATATATATATATATATATAGCCTTTATTTACATTCAAATTGTTGAGGGCTGGCCCTCATTTACAATGATGTTGAGTAACAGTTTAAAATGACTTAAAGATACAAAATAATAAAAAGATACAAGATAAAAGAAAACAATTATGAGTATATGAAGTCATATCAGGTTGCAGTTTTTCTACCTGAGGTGATTGAAGGCTCGTAGCCAGTGTGAGCCCAGTACATCTCTCCCGTTGGTCCTCAGCCCTCTCTTGTGACTTCGGGCCCTCAGTCCTATCAAAGCCTGAGCCAGTTCAGCCTCATCTCCGTGACCCCAAACCAGCTGGGCCCTCTGCTCCGCATCCTGGTCCCCCGCTGCCCTGAACAGTCTCTGGAGCTGCCACAGATTCACGTTGCTGAAAATGTTCCCTGAGCCAGCCTTCCTATTTCTCCTCTCAGCCAGCCGCCACAGCGAGGAAGGGCCCGCCACCATGGAGGAAGGAGGGGAGGCGGTTCCGGTATCCATCCGGAGAAACACAGGAAAAGGTGGCATAAACTGGCTCTACTCTGTGGAGAAGTCAGTGAGAGTTTCCACTCATTATGATGTGTTTGCAAAGTGAATGATGACAAGAAAACATGTGAAGTACATGAGCACAGACTGCGTCACAACACCTTTAGACAGCTGTCACAACTCAAAGCTGCAAGTCTTGATTCTTTAAACTTACTTTAGGAAGTGAGTGACAAGCTGTGCTTTAAAGCCCATTAAACTGCAGATGGCAACTTCATCTCTCTTCACTCACACATGGTTTTAAGTGGGACACTAACAGATAGGTATTAGCTGAGTGGCCAAGATCATGATTGCATGTGGGTCAGCTGCCTTTGACTTTCTGTCTGCTTGACAAAATAATCTTAAGTAAACACTTACTAGCTTTCTCCAGAGTTTTCAACAGCTAATCATCACAGGTTGGAGACCAGGAGTTAAGAATTTTTTGTCAAACCTACCATTTCCTGATTTGGAAATAAAGTTTCACATTCTCTTTTAGTTAAGCTTCATTCTGCCCCCCAGAGGTCCAAATCTCTTACTTTCCTCATTACACATTAACCATTTATATAGATTTCATAACCGTTCTGTAGAGACTGTGATAGATTCCGGTGCTTTGTGAAAGCACTTTTAACATCCATGTCTAATGCTTTTTTTACAGGATAAGTCTATCCAGAAATAGAAAGGGAAACAACTTATGAGCAAGAATTTAAACTGTCCTGTGCATAACTCCGAAACAGCAAGTGGGTTATCTGAGGACATTGACTGATTTTTAACTTACACATTCACAGACCTATTTTTTTTGCATTAGAAGTAGGTTAACATTTACCAAAAGTTAAGGCTTCTCCGTTATTTTCCTCCCGTATTTATGGTCTGCTGTTTGCATAACAAACTGTTACGGCTCACTGGTGCAGAGATACCGGATCCCTTGCAAAACTAAAGCTTTGTTTATGCTATAAAAAGTCTCTGAGAAAAGGACGCATTAAATCATCTTTGAAATAGGCTATTCTGGTCCAACCATATAAAATGCAATGCAGCGACTCCATGTCAGGTTTCATCGGGCTGTGGGTAAAAGGCAGTAAACAGGAATCCCGTGAGAGTCATGTGAAAAATGAGAGGTTTGCTTACCCGAAGATGAACTGATATATTCAGTGCACTTTGCTCCTACTGCATCCTCCTCTGCGTTGCGCGCATCGCTGTTCCTTTGCAGTGAAAGCTGCCAGAATGGCTGAAACGCAGGACAGTCTGTTTGTCCAGCCTCACCTGCAATCAATTTCTGTCCTTGAGCCGACTGTCAATCAGAAATCAATGTCGTCAAAGCGACCAATGAGGGTAGAGAGCTCCTCTGCTCCCTCCTGTCAGGGTTGGAAGAGAGATTTATTTCGACCAATCATGGGGTTTGGGGAGGAGTGAGGGGGTCGGCTCCGCCTCCTGGCCACGTAGGGTGTCTACGCTGAAATCCATTGACGTCAATGAGCACTGGCTGGCACGAAAACCATCTGTCAATTATGTGAGAGGGAAGTCACATGTGAGCATCCTGTGCTTAAACACGCAAACATGATGACGCAGGGGCTCCTAAACATCTGGGCTATATGAACAGACCTAATATTATCACACAGACACTGTTTCTTTGTTATATTTTATTTCCAGTGGGGTGAGAAAAATATTATATCATAATACTGGCTTCAGTTAAAGAAACAGAAATATTGTCTGCATGTTGAAGCATAGAAGCTTGATAATTATTATGTTTTGCCCAAATCTCTGTCTTACTGTCTCTGCACACGTTTGCATTTCGTCATACTTGACTTTCATAAAGACTGCTTCTCTCCCAAAAGCCAGGAGGAGAAAGGTCACGCACCCCAGGGGAAACTGCACCATGGGGAAATACATCAGCAGATTGAGTGGCCATGGATGAACCCAGCAGTCCAGCAGAGGAGGAGCAAGCTTTGAATTACAGGCCTCCCCCTCTCCATCACCCAGCCCCCCAACACAGACGCTACATTCAACAGAGGAAACGGAAAAGACGAAACATACAAGAAGGTTTTTCATTTCAAAACCCCGGGGCTGTGGAAAGAACAGAGAGTTCCTTTTTTATACCCAAACGTGTCCACTTTTGGCTTCATAGTTAGACCACAAACCCGGACTTCCAGCCCGTTCTTTCCACTTTTTGCCCATCTTTTCCCCAGCTGTTTGCAGCTGGCAAAAAGCACCCGCCCTGTTCGGGAAAAAGGGACCGAGAGTGACCGGAGGAGGAGAGAGATGTCACCCCAACCTTCCCAGCCGCAGGTGGGGAAGAATATCCTGAAGTTCCTCAAGAGTTTTTTGGGAATCGTCCGGATCCTGCAGATTGTGTTCGGAGCCGGGTTGTGGGTCACCATCGCCGCCAACAAATACGAAGGATCCATCCACTTCGTCCTGTTCGTCGCAGTCCTCTTCTGGCTCCTCACCCTCGCCCTTTTCTTCCTCACCCTCCTGGACAAGCAGGACCTCGTCCCGCTTCTGGGAGGGGAGCGCTGGTTGTCCACCAACCTGGCGCACGACGTGGCCGCCGCCGTGCTCTATCTGCCGGCCATAGGTGTCATGATCTACAAGACGGACCGCAACTCGTACTGCAACCTGGAGCAGTACAAGCACCTCTGTCTGTACAAGGTCTACCTGACAGCCGCCGTGTTCGCCTGCCTGTGCTGCCTGGCTTACCTCCTGTCGCTTATTTATGGGGCGTGCAGGAAGTGCCGGGGAGAACAGACGGTCATCTGATGAGACTGAAGGGGGCAACAGGGTAGGGAGGGAAGGGGGCATGGGTCCTTGAGGGGGGGTATCCACAGCAAGATGAGGAATAGTTAACTTCACTGTAATTTAACTCAACAGCTACTCTAATCACAGGTTTGTCTCTATTGTCTCCCCACACCAAACTTTAGACCTTGGTTGTGAGGCAGAATCATCCAAAATCCCTCTGTGGCCTTCAGTCAGTGTATTTAAGGGACATGAAAATACCCAAGCAGCTCCTGGTACAGAGGCCTAGCTACCCAGAATGGGGGTCTGGTTGGAAATGTGTTAGGAGGGCGAAGTATTGTACCCCTGTATTAAGGCACAAGTGACATGTGTTTGTCTTGTAGGCCATGCCTCCACCTTTTTCCAGTAATTTAATGTAATTGTCCCTCATAAAGAATCAATATTCCTGTAGGGACTTATTATAGTGGGCTAGCAGTATATTCGGTGTTAAGTTTACAGAACAATGGCCGTAACATACGTTTTGTAGATTTGTGTTGATACTGTCCATCTAAAACCTCTCACAGGATTTCGACAGTTGTTTTCACAAGGGATTCTTTTCATTACCTTTTTAAAGTATATATTTTTTATGTGTTTATGTGTTTTTGTATGACAGCAAACTATAGTGAACAGTTACTGAAGCGTGATGGTCTAAAACACTTGTGGATATCCTTTTCACCAGCTGTGTTTTTGTTTTGTCTGGCTCAAACATTGCAAACCGTTTTATCAGTGCCTTTCTGTCAGATTGCTGTATACTCACTCAACAAGGTTGTGACAACAACAACCCAACAATATGGATGTGATTGGTGCTACTATGTGTAAGCTGAACAAAAATATTCCTGATGTGCTTATTATGTAAAGCCAAAGAGCAAAAAGCGCACGAATAAAGACCAGTAAGAGAGAGCCAGTGAGATGTTTCTTTGGTTGTGATCATGTATTGGCACAAAGAAGCGTTTTGACAAGCTGCTTGAGGATAATGTTCGTGAAATGCTTTGTTAATTTTGTTTGAGTACTTTGAGTTAAATTTAGAGAAAGAGCTGGGCAGCGTGCACACATTGTGTTTTTGGTGGCTTTTTCCAAATGAAACACAGATTTAGAAGGACTAGTGACGGAAGCCCTCAGGAACTTCCTGTTGGGAGATAAAAGCCTTGGCCAATCAGCAGGGATCATTAACATGCCATGCACTTGACCACATGAAAGACGTAGATCCTTAGACTTATCTGTGTCTCTAATAGACAATGAGAGAGTCGCTCACACATGCCCACACACTGACAATGTGTAATGCATGCGCTGTATGATAGAGAGAATGTGTGTGTGTGTTGCATGAGAGTTATCCTACTGTTGGAAACAACGTGTGTGTGTGTGTGTGTGTGTGTGTGTAATAATCTGGAAAGAGGCTTGCTCTTACCGGAACAGTCTGTTGGGGTTCTGGAGGTGGGCTTACGTTCAGCCAATGAAAATGAAGCCAAGCGGTAGAAGATGATTCAATGTCTCGTCTATTCCAGTGAGCATGCAGTTCTTAAAAACATGCTGCAGACAAGTTGCTTTTGGTTGCCTTTAAACAGTCAGCAAGAAAGTACCATTACTATGTGTGAACAGCTGTGTAATTCTCTGACAAATTTGTATTTATACTTTGCACACTTTTTGCTGGGATAGGACATGTAGGTGGTGAGAAAGGCTGCCAATTACTCACACATAAACACACACTTCTCCTTTTTGGGCATTTCTCTTTGCTCTTGTACGCTTCCAACTGAATGTTATTCTTGGAAAGGAGCATTAGAGATTTTTAAAAAAAATGCTGCATTGTCACAGCTCCAGATTCACAATCAAAAATCGAATCAAAACAAAGGCAACAAAAATGCAGAGATTAGAATATAAAAGCAGCAGCAGTAGGATAGCGGTAGGTGATAGGTGTAGAAAAAGAGGTGAGAAATATCTTTTGCTTGTTTTCGAGAATATCTGCTGTTTCCTGATTCATACAAGTATCCTTGACTTATTTAGTGCCTGCATTTCAGAGGCAAAGTGACCCTAAAAAGGTGACCATATAAAGACAGAGACAGATCAGACTGCAAGCAGGAAACTGTACAATTCTTTGCCTTATTTGTAGCCTATTTTATTCAGTTTGTACTTCCATGTTAAATTATGCTGAAAGAACAACTGTACAGAAAATCTTCCTCTGGGTCAGTGGCCTTTCTATGCAATAACGACAGGAAAAATACAGTGTGTATGTGTGTGTTGAGTGCAAGGTGACATCTGTGGCCAGAGTTACAGGAGTGGAAGGGTTAATGTTAACCAGCTGCAGTACCGGGATATAAATCTAGCACTTCTAAAGGAGGAAAGGAGTCCCCCCCAACACACTCCCACCCGCCCTCTCCCCCTCTGAGATTTCCACAGAAGTGTTGTCCTGTCCACGTGTCAGCGCCTGTGGAAACACACTGTTGTATACAACCAAATGGAGACAGTACACAACAGCCCAGTGTGCTGCATAAACAAAACACCGAATCCAGGGCTCAATTCGATATCGAAAGTAACCATGGTGAATCATTTCAGTTTTGGATGACTCACAATTATAGCGTATGCTGACAATTAAGGCCAGAAAAGGATTCTCCACATTTACCCTGAAAGTCTTTTTGAGCTTACCACATTAACAGTCTCCTTATTATTACAGCACACACTTTATAGATGTCACGTGTGGTCAGATTTGTCAGTTATGTGTATGAGCCCATTTTGAATTTAATCCTTAAACATCACATCTATGTCCAAACAAGAAACCCTTGTAATCACAGGTAATAACACGAATTTGGAATCGTATGTTACCTCCGGAGACCATTAGAAGGGTGTGGGCACCACAAGAGTGAGGGTGTTGTATTTTTTTCCAGCTGCACAGACAGTAAAGAAAACCTAGACAACTTGGTATGAGGACGTAAAGAGCCAGGCGCTTCTCCGGAGTGCCAACTGTGTGATATTTACTTTGGCTGCTCAACCAAAGAGACATTTCCTGTATGTGCTCTCCCACCCGTCTGCAAGAGACCAACCGTCCAATAGTCATCATAACCCCTCCAAATGGTTCCTCTGGCCCTCCCTGAAAGCGCAGCATCGTGCAGACTGTTGCTATGGACTGATGTCAATTAACTGACAAACTGATACAGAGTCCCCTGTCCAAAAGGGTAACAATGACATGACAGTGAGTCATGGCTATAATTAAACAAGCTGGTGGGGAACTCATGTCTTGTTCAGATCTATATTTCCGGGCCAGATGATTGCCATAAAAGAGATTCAATTCAGGTCTTCTTATAAAATAAAATGTACAAACCTTCTAATTGTACACTACTTTATCATTATTTAATTTTATTATTATGTGAATTGATTTGATTCTGTTATAAACAACATACACATAACACACCAAATATTCACAAAACAAAGACTCCTGATTTTAAAACTACTGACATTACCATAAGTACATTGGAAGGGGTTTTGGTTGCTGTAATTGTTCCTCCTGTTCATACTGCCTGTGAAGATGAGATATCTGTTCCTAAAGTGATTCCAATGGACAAAACCCTTGTGTGAAAAAAATGCTTTCTGTAGTTCAACTGAAGCTAATATGAAGCATAGTGTGACTTAGTCAAATCAAGAGGGTAATTTCCAAAGTTACAGGCTTTTTTGAACAAGACTTCCTCTTTCTGTCACTATCCCTCCACCGAAGCTCAGCAAGTCTGTCTGGAGAAATACAAGGGAACTTTCCACTAATAAGATAACCACTTGATTTGACTTACTGCTGAAGCCTCATGTTAGCCTCAGCTTTTGCACAGAACGAGGACTGTGGATTTTGTCCCCAATCTCTTACATTGAAATATCTTTAGGAAGGAACCTCTTCACAGTATGAACAGTAGGAACAATTACAGCAACCAAAAACCCTTTCAATGTACATATGGTAATGTCAGTGTTGTTTTAAGACAGACTTGAAATAATGTGAACTTTTCCTTTAAACATTTTGGGATACTCAGTATTATTCAACAGGAAATTGTAATATTTAAAAAAAATACCTACACTTTAAAACTACAACCCACACTTTTTTTTTACTGTGCACAGTCCTGACATTCATCTCAGTAACCTTGTTTTCTCACAGACCAGAGCCTGGTGTTACACAGAGTTTACTGAACCAGGCGTGTATACTTGGTCTGTTATAACCCATTCAGCAGCTGTCCAGGGCTGGAAGAGCCCCGTCTGTCTAACCCTCCCAAATTCTGGGTGGGTAATTCCCAGTGGAAGTGCGCTATCCTATCTGAGTGTGTTTGCTTTTTTCTCCCCTGCTGACAGTCCTCGTCTCCTGTCTCGTTTTGGGAGGCTACATGTACGTACATGAAACATGAAAACACAGACACACGCACACAGCAGCGCCCTGCTAACCACGCTTTCATCAGATACTGCTGAGGTGCACATTCCACAGCAGAGGAGAGGGAAAGAGGGGCTGGGACAAACAGATGGAGACTGACAGAACAAGTGAATGAGCAGAAAAAAAGCAAGTGAGAGGGGAAGATGTGCAAAAATGTCAAACATCCAAGCAGGACTATGAGATTGACATTTCCTGTCTGTGTAACGCAGGAATCGGCACAGTGTTCCAGCCGTGTAGGCCTTGTAGTTTGCCTCTGACACTCGCCAGTTTATAGTTTCCTAACATGGTGACTGGGGTTACTGATTCCACATCTGTTACAGCAGCTTTTGCCCACACAATACTTCTAAATGGGCACAGTGTTCATGTGTTGCGTGAGGGCAATGGCAGCCAGTGGTGGGAAATGATGCTATTTATAGAGCCTTGAAAATACCACTGCTTCCTTCACTCTGTTGAGAGTGTGTTACAGGGTGAATGAGTCTGAGAAAGTTCGAGAGAAAGGGAGGGGAAGAGTTTAATGGTCACTGGGTGGATGAATTCACTCATTTCCTGTGTGAAATTTACTGACTCTTGGGCATGTACTAGAAACTTATTAGCAACACCTCTGTCATTCTTCACTTGTAATTTTTACCTCATTAAAACATAATGTCAAAGAGGGAATTAGACGTGATGATTACTTTTCCGATGACTAAAAATCAAGGTGAGACACTCTCAAAAAGGAAAACTCTTCACGAGCACTGCATCTTTGGAGCAGTGTAAAGTGGACACACACTAGGAAGTAAAACAAACATTCCTTCCAAGCATGGATCATGGAGATCCTGATAATAGCTCACATGGCTCAGAGCTGTTTCCCAGCATCACTTTTCCCACAGTTTTCACACACAGAAGCCTCCATTCTCTCTGTTACATCACAGTGCTGTTGTAAGGATAGTTTCTCTTCTAACTAAAAACATATCCTCTCAATTCATACTGGTCATAAAATGATGTCAATTAACTGACAAACTGTTACAGAGTCCCCTGTCCAAAAGGGTAACAATGACATGACTGTGAGTCATGGCTATAATTAAACAACTGGCAAGATTACCATAGAGAAATGGTAAGAATGTCTTTTGTCCCTCCCAGTAAAAAATATGTCAAACCTGCAGCTGCATTGATGCAGAAAAGCATCAATGGAGCTGGTGGGGAACTCATGTCTTGTTCAGATCTATTTTACCGGGCCAGATGATTGCCATAAAAGGGAGTCAATTCAGGTCTTCTTATAAAATAAGATATACAAACCTTCTAATTGTACACTACTTTGTTGCTTCAAGATTTATCATTATTTAATTTTATTATTATGTGAATTGATTTGATTCTGTTATAAACAACATACACATAACACACTTGTCCAAATATTCACAAAACAAAGACTCCTGATTTTAAAACTACTGACATTACCATAAGTACATTGGAAGGGGTTTTGGTTGCTGTAATTGTTCCTCCTGTTCATACTGCCTGTGAAGATGAGATATCTGTTCCTAAAGTGATAAATGCTTTCTGTAGTTCAACTGAAGCTAATATGAAGCATAGTGTGACTTAGTCAAATCAAGAGGGTAATTTCCAAAGTTACAGGCTTTTTTGAACAAGACTTCCTCTTTCTGTCACTATCCCTCCACCGAAGCTCAGCAAGTCTGTCTGGAGAAATACAAGGGAATTTTCTACTAATAAGATAACCACTTGATTTGACTTACTGCTGAAGCCTCATATTAGCCTCAGCTTTTGCACAGAACCAGGACTGTGGATTTTGTCCCCAATCTCTTACATTGAAATATCTTTAGGAAGGAACCTCTTCACAGTATGAACAGTAGGAACAATTACAGCAACCAAAAACCCTTTCAATGTACATATGGTAATGTCAGTGTTGACTTGAAATAATGTGAACTTTTCCTTTAAACATTTTGGGATTTTGTGTATACTCAGCATTATTCAACAGGAAATTGTAATATTTAAAAAAATACCTAAATCATAAAATCAGCAAATGTGTCTAAAACCATGAAAAATACATATTTGCATTATCTGATATATTAGCTTTCTCATTGTCAGAATTAACAGTTTGGTAGCAACAGCAGCAAAATAAAATCAAAATAACAATGTCCAATGTCGTGAAGAAAAACATGATATCTAAAGGTATGAAGTCACAGACAACACGGTCAACAAAGTCTATAGCTCATTATTACGCAACTGTCCAGACATAAATATAAAATGATCTAATGTACATCATTTCTGACTGCTCAAGATTGTATCTAATTTATCCACTAGGAGGTGTAATAGGGCTTCACAAAAGTGAAATTTGCCTTTTTCCAATTTGGTTCATTGATTTAACAGGAAGTTGCTTAACAGAAAGTTTGTTTCTCTTATTTGCCCCCCAAACACATCAAGTGACAGTAGACACATAAATCCAGGCTCTAAGACAATGATATACTATGTATTCTTTACTATCCTTCATGAAGCTGTAGAAAAGACAAGAATGTTACATATAAGTCAAATGTGTGTTCCTCTGCCAGTGGTTTTAATATAATAATAATAATATATTACATAATAAATATAATAGAAACAGCTCTTCTAATGGCTTGATGCAGCTTAATCATAGTTCACTATAGAAGACAGGAGAGCTGTGCAATCTTCTCTGTCACCTGACCTGCATGAAACAGATCAACTGTTCAAAAACAAAACTGACACTATGTATATTTTAGACATCAGCTAAACAGCAGAAATCCACAAGCAGAATTGCTTCTTTTCAAACATACTATAGGCCAAAACAATCTTGTATGTAGCTACTATAATGCCATTATGTCAGATGAAGGCAGTGGCACAAATTATTAGTGTCTATGTAGAAGTTCATATTTTGCACAATGGTGATATGACATAGCAGGCAGAAACAACTGTAATGCTATTCCATGTAATAAAGCAGCTGCTGTGCAATAGCTCGAACAAGATTTGGTATTTGTGTCAATAGAGTTTAGATAATTCATCTCTGACATGGTGGAGTTCACACCAAGGCCAACTGGGACATTTTTTGTAATTCATTTTACCTTGAAAGGCACTGACACGGTTGATTTGCTGTGTGTTTTCCCCATTTTCCTTATTCAGCTATCCTTGTCAATTAGTTAATTCATCTCAATCTAGTTTGACAGATCCACTTACAAGCTTTTTCTGGAGCTTTTGACGGTGTCACTCGGTCTTCATCAGAGGATAGACTTTGCTCAGTTATCAGTGAGATGGATCTGTTGACATCTGTCGACTACATCCACAGCACTTTTAGGACTTCTCGTCTCTTTTGACTTAAAAGAAAAGCATGAAGGTTATAAAGTCCGGTTAAATGCTCCGCAAAAAGCTAGTAAGTGTACCTTGAGTTGGGTTTGTTTTGTCAAACCACTCAAGAATGAATGTTTGTGCTTTGTCTCAATCTATCTTTGTTTGTGTACCTGAATCCTCAGTGTCTGAGACATGATTTTGCCTGTTGTAGGTGTACATGGAAACAGTGTTGCACCAGTTTGAGGAGTGTCTTTACCTCCTTTAAAGTGTGGCTCATGTTTAGGATCTGGAAACATATACAGTAGCAAGACAACAGAGATACAGTTAATTCTGTATTCTGAGTATACAATGAAAAATGTGGTGTTTACAGAAAACTTTTTAACATGTCACAGTAGGAAAAGCACAGGTGTAAATAATAAAATTCCATTTCGCTGCTTTGTTTTCAAGGTACTGGTATTGTGCATGGTGGCTCACTGTCACACTGTCGTGACTTACTGGGACACTTGAATAGAACAGAGACATTAATTTAATGTTATTAGTACCTGTTGAAGACAAGTCAAAATGTCTGCTGTGAAAAGGGTCTATTTAACTTGGCAAATGTTTTTCCCCTAAAGTTCAATAAAAGTCCTTTAAATTAAATCTAAGTGGCTACAATAAAACTGTAAAGAGCTGATAATGTCACCTATAACTGTTTTACCCTCTCTTGGAGTTCACGCTGTTTATATTTTATTTGCGGAGTTGTCTGACTGCCTTCACATCCTGGGTGAGAAAAATGGAGCTGTGTTTGGCCAGGGAAAAAATAAACTCAACAATATGGCCTAAAGCAGAATAAAACGTTGACATCATACAGTCAGCAGTATAATGATCTCAGCAAACCAACAACAACAACACAAAACAATCATCATGGTAACTACAACTGTTTTACTGGCCAAGTTCACCACCTACAGATGAAAAGGAAGAAAAGCAACAGTTGGATGAAGACAGAAGGAGGGGAGATAAAAGGTACAGACAATGCATTAAAGGGAGGATACATTGATCATTTAGATATAATGAGGTGCAAGGAATTCTCTCTACACAGATTTCTTGTCATGTACATTCTTCAAAATCCCTGGTTCAGCTGTCCACAGGACTTCTGGTTCTTGTCTGCATAATTTATTTCTGTTTCTTTTGTCTACTTAAATGTGTAACTATGGTCAAATACCTCTTTGAGGGTCACTGTGGAATAAAGACAAGTCTAAAGTCTAAAAGTCCCTTTGTCAACTGCTTTATGTTCCCTTTGACATGGGTTTGCAAAGAAGTGAAACATGTAAGTTACATGATAGATAGATAGATAGATAGATAGATAGATAGATAGATAGATAGATAGATAGATAGATAGATAGATAGACACAATGAAAAGTCAATAAAGTACAATGTGCAGTATGAAGGTCAGGAAACAGTCCCCTCCACTGACGCCCACCGCTGTCATTGGTCGAGAAAAAAAAGTTACGTCCATTGGCGGAATCTCATTGGATGTTAAAACCAGGAAGTAGGGGAGTAACCAATCCACGGGATAAAAGTCCTCACCGGTGTGACAGCAACGAGTGGACCTGTCTTCTTCTCTGGAGTGGGGACTTCTCAATTTAACATCCTCTGCATCTGTTTTTAAAAATAGTTTAACTAACTGATTATTCATCCATTTAACTCGAGCATATTATAATAAATCATGGCTGCCTACAAATTAGTTTTGATTCGCCACGGAGAAAGCAACTGGAACCAGGAGAATCGCTTCTGCGGCTGGTTCGATGCAGATTTGAGCGAAACCGGGGAAAAGGAGGCGAAGAGAGGTGGACAGGCCCTGAAAGGTGAGGACACATTTTGCTCCCATCATCCAATGTAATATCTCTCAGATACTGCAGGCCGATGTACGGCCACGATTGCATAATAGCCTCCGCATCAGACCACAGACCGCCCACTGAGCGCGTCAGGAATACGTGGAAGATGTGCAAACGTGCAGAAGTGATGCCTTTATGTGGCTTCACTGGTACAGTGCTAACGCAGGGCCATAGAGAAAGAGATTATATAGAATTTCTCATACAAATGTAGGACCCTTTTTAATTATATGATGCTCTAGGTGACCCCAAAACAGCCTGCAAAAAGGAGAAGAAAATAATCCACCGTAATCCACAATCAAAGCAACTTGCATTTTTCAATAAATCATCATGCATCTGGATTGCTCCTTTTCAGCAGGAAAAATCACAGTAGAGACATATAGACCCACTAACACACCTAGAGTAGCCTCAATAAACCACACTGCAATGTAGCCAGAGCTGCAACCATTAGTTGATTAATCAATTAGTTGGTTGACAGAAAATGAATCAGCAACTATTTTGATAAGCGATTAAATGTTTCAGTCATTTTTCCAAGCAAAAAAGTCAAACATTCTCTGGTTCCAGCATCTCAAATGTGATAATTTACTGTTTTTCTTTGTCATATGTGACATTAAATTAAATATCTTTTTTTAGATTAATCTATTAATGAAAACAGTCATTAGTTGTTGCCATAAATGTAGCCACATAAGTTGGGTTTGAGACTCAGTTGCCTTTTCTTAACTCTGGTATCATTTATAAGTTTAATGCAACAAGTGCACACTTGTTATTCCCAGATTGCATTGTGAGAAAATGTACAAACTAAACAAGGCTGAAAGAAACAGTAGTCACAGTAAGTAGACTTTTCTAGTTAAAATGCATTAAACTCCAGTGTCTCTCACTCTCTGAAACTTACAGATGCTGGCTTTGAGTTTGACATTTGCTACACCTCCGTGCTGAAGCGGGCCACCAGGACACTGTGGCTGGTCCTGGACAGCATTGACCAGATGTGGGTGCCAGTGCATCGGACCTGGCGGCTCAATGAGCGCCACTACGGAGGACTGACAGGGCTCAACAAGGCAGAGACGGCCGCCAAGCACGGAGAGGCTCAGGTGAAGATCTGGAGGCGCTCGTTTGACATCCCTCCTCCCCCCATGGGCCCAGACCATGACTACTACACTATCATCAGCAAGGTAAGATATGATATCTACAGTTCATACACACAACCAAGGAGCTTTGTTGGCCTGTGAGGAAAGAAATGCTTTTGTACATATTGACCAACTTGATCAACTAACTGCACACAGGCATAACAAAGAAGAGGCATGACTAGAACTGATCTCTGCAGTCAGGCCCTATTATCAGCTGTGTTACCATGAATGAGTGAAAGGTCATGTGTCTCAGTCTTTTTGTCCACAGCACAGTCAGTTCTTACTATTTGGTAGCATGTTCCCTAATGTTATTACGTAATAGTATGTCCAAGGTGAGTTAATATATGACTGACAAGAATGAGGTCTGCTAGGTTCAAGTTCAAAGGTCAGTCAAGGTGGAAACAAACTGATCAGAAGTCTGCGTAGACAGAGGTACACAGAAGTTAAGATGTAGTAACCCTAAGCTGGCTGGATAAGTGATCAGCATCAAGTTAAAAGTGTTATAAGAAGAAAGTCATTAAGGTAGCTGATTCCTATTCCTTCATGCCTGCAAATTACAATAGACACATCACCATATTGCTTTAAGAGTGACACTCTTCACTCACTCAAATACATTTGAACATTAACTTATATTCAGAATCACTCACCATGACACAAAATGCTAGCTTGCATTTAGGTCCTCTCTATTGCCAAGTAAGTGTACAATCATTTCATTGGAAGAAGATTAAAGACAAAGAGATCCAGTATTTTTTGCTGTCTCTATTCTGGTCTATTATGTATTTTACATGTTGAGATTGTCTTCCCTGCAGGATCGTCGCTATGCAGACCTGACTGAGGACCAGCTTCCTTCCTGCGAGAGCCTTAAGGACACCATCGCACGGGCGCTGCCCTTCTGGAACGAGCAGATCGCCCCTCAGATCAAACAGGGGAAGAGGGTGCTCATCGCTGCCCATGGAAACAGTCTGAGGGGGATTGTTAAGCACCTGGAGGGTGGGTGGCGCTATAGAGTTTACATGCAAAGCTTGGATTAATTCTTGTAGGCAATACTTCTCACCACTGGAATAGCTGGTGAGCTGTCTGGTGTTTTCATAACTCATCTTAGGTGACCATACAAGTCTTCTACTTGTATTCTTAATGTTTTATAGTTTACTTTGTAAACAAATGTTTTTAGGTAGGGACTGTCTGTACTTTTTAAATGTTGATTGCAATTTTTTGTAAAGACCAGTGTGCACTTTCATAAATAATCTATGGAAGGGTACTTTATATGTTCCAGCAAAAAAAATATTTGTGAAATATTAATATTGTGATATTATGAGAGTTTTACATTGTACACACATACATTTATACTTTTTAAATACTACTTCACTTAATCACAATGTTTAGGTCCTTCAGTTTGATTACTGGTCTAATTATTGTTTTTTTGAAAAACAAATATGGGAACTCTGTCACAAAGATGCTATGTTGTCAAGAATCTTGGAATGAATAGCGAATGCATACACTACATAACCACAAGAAGTTGTGGTGATCCAGTGATAATGTGTTTATAATGAAAAACAACAACCTGCAAATTCTGTGTGTAACTGTTCTGTGTGTTTGTGCTGCCACCTATAGGAATGTCAGATGAAGCCATCATGGAACTGAACCTGCCAACAGGCATCCCCATCCTCTATGAGCTCGACAAGAACCTGAAGCCCTTGAAGCCGATGCAGTTCCTGGGAGACGAGGAGACTGTACGCAAAGCCATGGAGGCCGTGGCTGCTCAGGGAAAGGCCAAGAAGTAGAGAAGAACAGAAAAGCCCTCTTTGTGTATGACAGTGTAGGTTGTCCCTAACAACTGGCCTCAGATTAGTGTTTTTCCTAAATCCTAATTTATTTTGGATTGTAATACATGATGAGTACACTGTAAATTGTTGCCAAAGGCAACCTCACTCTACTTGTACAATGAAGGGATAATAGATGGTGAACAATTGGGGGCCAGGGGAGCCACAGCTCTCAAGAGATTGCACATAATTATTGCTAAAATGGTCCATTAATATTACAACCTTTAAGAAGGTAGCATTGAACTGAAATGGATAATACATGAATTGCTGATAAAGGATTTCTTATCCTTGTACTTGAATATTTAAGTAATAGCCCTATTAATAATTAAGACATTGCCACTTAAAACAGATACTTTTTTTTTTTGAGAAAGACAAAAGTCTTTAGCTGTGGTGTTTTAGGATGTGATGTTGAATATCAGGATAAATGGTAATTAAGCCTAAACAAGCTATACCTATGTGTGTCTGATCATACTGACTTCATCATTACATGCCCTAGACACCATTATTATTTATTCGATAACTTAGGCTAGTGGGATATTGTAGTCTTTTATAATTTGACTTTTTTTAAATGTACACTCAATGGCGATTTTTAGATTTTGTATGAGACATTTTTTTTAATATGAAAGGGACCACTGCAAAGGGTGACAACTTCTTTTCTATTTCACTTTTCAAAGCATTTAATTGATGCATTGATTTGACTGATAAAGGCAAGTAAATTTAAAATCTCTTGAGAGCAGGATGGTACAGTTAGGACAGCTAAAGTCCTTTTTTTCTCTTACTTTCTCTGTCTATTTGTGAAGTGTCCTTGTATGTTGTTGCTGTGTTGTGTCTGACAATTTGTGTTTTCATAGTATTGCACTGTTTAAGTGATAAATCCATTATTTGGATTATAGTCCCCCAGTTTCACAGTACTGTTGTGAAGCATGATTAACAGAAGTTAAAAGTTTTTAATTTAACCATTGTCTTTGTTACTTTGTATGACTGCCTTTGGTCTGTCTTTGCCTCTCAGTGTCATAGTATTTATGTCCCTCTAGCTCCTATTCTTACAGTAAATGCCTACAGCTGGACTCACAGCCTAATGAAGCAGCAGTGCTAATTTTAGGAAAACAGTCTGCTAGAATTTGGTTTGAAATATCCCTTTATGTCTTACAGTATTGTCATTTTTCTTTTTTTAAATGTAATTTTAAAAAAGGCCTCTTCCACAGCTGACATTACAACTCATTGTACCAGGAAAATCACAGGTGTTACTAATAACATTAACGATGGCTCAGGTGTATTCAAGCCAAGCCATGACAGTGTGACCGTGCACAATACCAGAACCCTGAAAATGATTCAGCTAAATGGAATCCAACCAACAATAATTTCATTATTTACACTTATGACTTGTCAAAATGTGAAAAAGGCCTACTGGGTCAAGTTGGAAGCTTACTTCGAATGGTTTTACATAAGAATTCAATTACCAATTTGTTTTAGGTGCAATATATTGTAGAACAGGAGAAAAAGAATAACTTAAACATCATGTTTGGTGAGTATTTTTATGCAGACGTCAACCATAAAAGCAATACATCACCAAAAAAATGTTATCAATACAATGTTTGACACATGGCACGTGTGTAAAAACATCCAAACTGCAAAAAACAACTCATGATTCATAGAATCACTTTCAAAATAGAGAAATTAACATTTCTTATTTATCTAAAAGAAGGATCCATGCAATCTAAAATGACATTTCAATACCTGGATGGACCCAATTCATTTTTACTCACTTCTCTAAATAAAACTACTTTTTTATGGTTATTGAACCCTGCAGATTTATGCAAACAACTCAATGATGAAGTAACATTACAAAAATATTCCAACATTGGATCTATTAAATTCTGGAGCAGTTGCCAGCATCCGTGTCCAGAAAAATGTTCAGCAAAACATGCAATGGTGTGTCGTAGACTGCAATTAGGTCTTGTGTTTCCAGTACATCCAGCCACATTTGCTGACTGCTGCAGGTCAACAGTCATCAAGAATCTGACAGGATATTTGACTGGTGAGCAACAGTAAACATTGGTGTTTACTTTGTTGTATGTCTCATGTTGTCTTGTATGATGTCCCGTAAACACAATCTTAGAGGAAGCGTTTATTGTCCCCTAAAGTGACTAAATGCAGTGGGGACCAAACTGTAGAGCTCCTCCTTTACTTCAGCTCTGCTTTGGACGCTTTGACCGTGGGGTGTCAGGTTTTGTGTCTGCTGCTTTCTTGGATGCTGCTTTTTTTCTAGAATCTTTTTCGTCTGGATCATAGAGAGCATTCCTGAGGAAGCGTGCAGCAGCCCCCTTATCCAGACGGGCAGCTTTCTTCTTGTCTGTGATCTCTTTCACTTTGTTCATGTGCGTCCTTATTCGCTCCTGAAGAACAGAGAATGGTTATAGAGGAATTAAGACACTGCAAAAATAGAGCAAAAGAGTGAAAATGTCAAAGACAGGACAGAGAAAACATACATACCAATTCCAGTTTGATTCCATGTTCTCTGGGATTTACTCCTTGTGTAACCAAATACACTGAAAACAAAAGTAAGAAAAGTATGTCAAAATGAATACTGACTACATACAGACTTTGATTAGACAAATTCAGTAGGGCTCTTTGGGATACACACCCCAGAAATAAAACTGCTTGTATGTTGTTTGTATCACACAATAACTGTCCTTTCCTCACAGACATGCATCTTGTTTACTGTGTTTCATAAATCCTTAGGCCGGTAATATAATCTAAATGAAATAGAATTTGGTGCATGTGCACAAACAAGTTGTTTGTGACCAAAAAGAAGCAGTGCATTTGGCTTTTCGGTTTACTTTCATACAGTAGACACATGTATGATGCATCTCCGCATTGCAACCGCCCAAAGATATGAAGTCAACATTGCGACAGACTAGAGGATGTTAACTAGCAAACTCAGGACCATGTTCAAAAACACTCCAACACTGTAAATTCAGTTTTGTATAGTACTACCTGCCTTAATTTATATTTATTCACAAAATAAATCACAGTGAAAGGGAATCCAGACAAACTTACTCCAGAATAATGAATTAAGGGTGTAGGCAGACATCAGATCCAGCTTGGCTTGATCCAAAGGGTCCAGCTGTCAATAAACCAGATTTAGTTTAATTAGCACCAGTTGTATAAAACATATCTGAATCTTTTACTCACAAAATGTCATTACCACAGTAAATAATAAGCAAAACAGAAGTAACAAATGTGTTAATGTGCACAAGGGACTAGGCTGATCTACATCACAGACTGCTGGGTACATCTATGCATCATATTTTATGAGATTATTGCATGTTTAGCATGTAAAATGTTACTCTTCAAAGTAACTGGTAAATGCTGGCCTCAGAGTAAATGATTGTCTGTCTAAATGTATTAGCCCTGTGATAGACTGATGATGACCTGTCTAGTGGTGTACCCTGCCTCTAGCCCAGTGTGAGATGGGAGAGGCTCCCCCGCAAGCCTTGACAGGGTAGGCAGGTATGGATGGATGGATGAAAATATTTTCCTTTGATATTTGGTGGAGTAGGAGCACAACATCTCACAAATGCAAATACAAGTTACTTTGATACGTTTCACCTGTTTTACACATCAAAACAACCAAATGTGTCTGTATGTTATGTTGCCAATCTGATAATCCGTCTGTGATACAGGCTTTTCTCACAAGTGACATTTTGACTCGTCATAGAAGGAAAAAAACAGGTGTGACTAATAACATTAATTATGGCTTTCTTCTTTTTTGGTGTGGTGAGTTACCATTAACCAATGCCAGCATGTACATGGCTGTGCCTGCTTGCTTTCTATCGAGAACATTAACAAGTGTTTGACTAGTCACAATGCCCGCTGTGAAAAAGGTCTTCAGCCTACCTTTTGCAGAAGCTCATTCCTGGGCATCGACATCATCTTCTCCAACATGGTTTTAACAGAAGAAACTGAGGAGTCGAAGCCTGTGAGCTGTTCGTCTATCTCGTGAGGGTAGTCCTCAGCTCTGCTGTCCGCTGCCATTGTCCTGTAGAATAATTAAAGCCATACAACGTTATGTAGTAGCTCTGTTGTAACATGGTTGTTTCATTAGACTGTAGACGACACCAAAAAACTCCCATTAAAATCTGTAATGTTAGCTAGGTGGCTAGCACGAGAGCTTGCAGATGCTGCTAACAGTATAACAGGCGAAAGTTTACATGAATTATTAAAGTGATACTTAGAAATGATTTGTTAAGCACCACTTATTGTTGGTTTAACTGCAATACAGGTTAACTGGAAACGGAATCTGGCGATATTTAACGTTAGCTATTTCTGTTTTACCTTTTTAGCACGCAACACGCTTTAGCCGACAGGAAGTGACGTTTTAAAACAACACAACTTTTCTTCTTCTGCACTCTACTGCCGTCTGCCGTCTGGAAGAGCGGAGTAGCTAGTTAGCTGCTTATAACACTTTTACTTAAAACTTTGTATCCTTTTTATAGCTTGATAACAGCTGTATCTGCGAAAACAGTTTTCGGTATATTGTTCAACTTTCCCAGCTGTCTACCGGTGTTTTCCTTCTATATTGACGTCTAACTACTTTTTGACAGATCCGTGCTTTAATCAGGATTTATAACAAAAACAGGTTTTTGGTGTGAGTTGTTTTTTGTTAGTCATCAAGCGGCATGACGGTTTTTTTTCCTCAGAGAAAAGCAATCGTTAAAAATATTGCTAACTAGTTAGCTTAAGTAGCCATAGTAACTTAATATCTGAAGGCAGCAGAACAGAAGTGTTCACGTTACTATGGAAACGAGTGTGCTGGGATGTCAAACAACAGTTTAAGTGCGTTTAGGATTTGGACCCATACACACTGTTGTAGCTGAACACAAGTAGCCGTGAAAGAGGCTTGAGACATGGACAACTGTAATTTGGAGAAGCTCTCTGTCTCTGGTGGCAAACTCCATCCAGCATTCACACCAGAAGGTACAGACTACAAAGTGACAGTGGAGAGCAAAGTCAACAAAGTGACAGTGGACCTGATCACTAGTGACTGTGGTGCTTCATATCGTATTGTGAGTACTGCCCTATGTGACCTTATTTTCTGGGCTATCTGTGAAGACTCTTCACATAAATTGTAACCTCGTTTTTAATATTTCAGCTCTTTGGTGACGGCTCCAGCACCATTAAACTGAATGATGGGTTAAACAGAGTAGAAATCGAAGTGGTAGCTGAGGATGGCACCATAAAGAAATACTGTGTGGAGATCACCAGGCTGTCTGCAAAGATTGCAGAACTCAGTGATCTGGCTTTGGAAGGAGATATACCACTTCATCCTTTATTTTGTACCAAAATCTATGAATACAATAGTGAGTACAGACTTTATGTGACACTATGACACAGTATGTGATACAGCCTGACTGAGTTACAGTAAGCCAGTTGTATGTATGTAAGTTACATGTTATTACATGGGACGTTATTTGATATTTGAATTAACAAAGAAATAAGATACACTAATATACTGTTTGTTTTAAAACAGAAAGAGGATCAGAAAAAGTGCAGTAATATGTGTGAGAATATATTAATTTATATATTGAAACATAGTAATAAATACTCAAATATATGTTTATTATAGCGGTATATACAGTATCTTTTCTGTGTTATGAGTATCAATTGGTAAAATTCCCATAAGATACAGTTGTTGTTGTTTTGTTTTTTTTTATCTCTGTTGCTCTCACTGTAAACTCTTTTTCTGCAGGTATTCCCTTTCATTGTAATGCTGTGACCCTGCTTCCCAAGGTGCCAGACAAAAACATAAAAGTTACAGTGAATGGGGAAGACAGCTCACGACCAGTCCCTCTGAATTTTGGGGACACTGCGGTGGAGATCTCAGTCTGTTCAGCAGATGGCAGTAATTCACAGGTAGAATGAGACACGAGAAGAGGACCGCTGATGTGATTCGACGCTTTATGTGTGTTTGATCATCACACGAAATTGTTGACATTATATTTCAAATCATACACATCTTCATAGCTTTGCAGTTCACGTCATCCTTACCTCATAACCTACCTGGTGACCTATAGTAATCTTACATTTTAAAGCTTCACACACACTTTTAGTTGCTCCATGTTCTTAAATAAAAGTATATAAGTCAGCTTTCAAGAGTAGAGTTTGTTTGGCTCATTTTAGGTTTCATAATGCTGTGCTGTCCTTCCACACTGGTCGATTCTTTTCAAAGGTACTAAACCTGATGTCCCTCTAACTCTGTCAGGTGTACACAGCGTTTGTTACTCAAGAGCTAATTCCCATGACTGTGACCTTCACTGATGAGAAGCAGCAGCTGGACTATGAATGTCCAGTATCTCTGACTGCTTTTTATAGACCTGTATCTATCAACCACAGGTAAGACTTGAATAGGAAGAGACTTAATATGACAAAATATTAGCAGTTGTGGCAGCAGTTACCTCCTTTATCATATTCTTTTTTTTTAAACACAGTTTGTCTAAAACAAGTGCTTTACAGTTGATGCAAAATAAATTAAACTACATTAAACCAACAATCAGGATCGGATGCACAATCTCAGTTTGCCAATTGAAATGGCTGAATTTCTCATACCCTAATTTAGGACATCAATTGCTGTTTTGTTTCACTCTGGTTAATTATAGCCATTGAAGTTTATCATTTTGGTCTTTTTTATTTATTTGAAACCTCAGTAGCATAGACTACCGGTATGCACATACTACCTTCTGCATTGGTTAAAAAATGCCATCAAGATCTATCTGGTTCTCTTGTTGATTCACAGTGAACCAAAGCACATCTTCTCGAGGCCTTATATTGAGATGTTGGCACGAAGATCAAAAGTCGACCCATTTAGCGACTGTCCTCTGGGAGACGGCTGGAAGGTTGTTGAGCTGGACCTTGACAGGAAGATGTCGGCTGCTCTGGTCAAGTGTTTCTTTACTTACCGAGGTGAAGCTTGGAGTCTTAGCCCCTCAAAGAGATCTGTCTAAAGCAGAGCTGCTGTAGAGTCGAAGCTCTTATTGGTTGAGTTAAAGGTCAATCGCTAGAGTAATCGAACCACAATTATTTCTGCCTAAAGCCAAAAAGCAGGTATAGAGAGGAGGAAGGTAATAGCTTGTTACCTCCCAAGACCATGCATGTCACATTAATCAAAGACTAAAATAGAAGCTATTGCCATTACATGAGTCCTTCCTTGCCATTTATGTTGTTACACAGTTATCCTGCACTCAGAGTAACTGATTCTTTGATGCCACCATTGCAATTTTTCTAGATCAGTTGAACTATTTCTGCCTCTAGAGCAGCTCTACCTCTAAGAAATGCTTATATAACTGCATCGTTAATATGCTAGGTGCACTCTGCCTTACCTCTCAACAGTCCTGATTACACCACCTATACTATCATGTAACACCATGTTACTGTAGACAACTATTATGTTGCTGTAATGAGGGGGATATTATTACTTAACTAAGACCTCATGTATCTAGCTGCTGTGGGCTGAAGGCTGCATTTTATATCAGGCCTCCTTTGAGTCCAGCAGGCTTTCCCCTTCTTAGTCAGATGACTAATTGATTTCTGGACAGCCAAGACCTCTGCAGAGGTTAGTTCTGGAGAATTATACACACATGTAATAGACTTGTTTACTGCAGTAGTTAAATACATTTGTTAAAATTCAATTTGCTCGATTGCCTGTATTTGTAGGGGAAGTAATTCTGCAAAATGGTAATTAAACTGAGAGTTCAATTCATTCTGTAAAAAAGACACAATCACTTGATTAAACTGGTCACAAATGTGTCATTTAAGTGGACTATTCTGTTACACTTTTTAGTAGTGGGGGACAAAACTACTATCCACCCTTAGTGTGTGATTTATTGTGTCTTTGATGTGTGTTTCTTTAACAAAGGATGTGACAGTGTGATGAAACTGTCTGAGCTGGGGTCACACTCCCTGGACTGTCCACACAAGCCCCCAGGGGCCCTGGATGCAAAGGTCAGTATGAAATATTAAACAGTGCTCTGCATCGCCACAATCACTGCTATCGACCTTGACTCTGCTCATCCTTTATTTACAAGTCAGCGCTCCCTTCACAGTGACTAAGTGCTGGTTTAACTTCCAAAGTAAAAGTATCTCGTGTTCGTGTGTGTGGTGCTAACACAGTTGAGAGTGGATAAAACAGTTGTTTGCGTGCAGTGCATGTGAGCAGGTTTTTTGAGGATAGGATGCAGAGGCGTGTCAGTGTTTTTGCATTTAATTAATTGTTATTATACCTTGCCTAACAATAAAGAACCCAAGCTCTTTATATTAAGTAGATTCACCAGGTCTATCCAGGTGAAAGTTTTGATCTTTTATTGACTGAATCTGGTAAATGCTTTTCACTTGTGCTCATGTTCATTTTCAGGATGTCACAGAGACAAATTGGTATCAGAAGCACTTTGCATCATCCAGTTGTTTGGAGATAGAGACTAAACACAGTTTGGAGGTAATAAATCTCTTTTTCTTTGCATTATCAGTATACAAGTATAAAGTTAAACTGCACCTTAGACCCCATAGGTAGGCTCACCATTTATTTAACGTAAAGATTATTTTTTAAGGGTTATTCAGTTTTATTTTCTGATTCTTGTTTGTTTAATCGTACATATTATAAGTTATTCTCATCTTGCAGAGTGGAGATCAAATTCAGGGTCACAAGCAGAGTCAAAATCACTGTAATCATCATCTGTCATGAAAAAACAGGAATTTTCCTTAGTGTTACAAATTGACACACATGGTACAACAAAAAAGATCAATGTTCTTTAGATAACATTTTTACCCTTGAAAGACTCCACCCTTATATAATTTATGTACGTTTAATACCACTTAATAATATGAGACAATATTTTGCTTTACTGCTTCTCCTGTTGTACTTCATACAGGTGCGTAACTGGGAGAAAAGACTACAAATGACAGCAGGAGAAGACAATGTGGATAAATTGTGTGCCTTGGCCCAGAATCACCTGAAACTCTACCGGCAACACCTGCCAAAACCAGGTATGTAGCTCTTTCCACACCAAGAGTGTAGATCAGAAATTAAAGGGAAGTAAAGTAATCTATCAAAGTCTATTGGCAACTAGTACCAAGTGCAACTGTGATAGAACTTATTTCCTCCCTCTAAAATCTCTGATGCACCCTCCTGACTCCAATAACATTCTCACACCCAACATTTTAATAAATCACCATGCATAATTGTTATATGCTTTTTTTCTTGGGAAGGATTTTCAGGTGGTTTGATCAAAAAAAAAAAGACTCAGGCCAGACCAAAAACTGTATTAATCAATATTTGTATCAATTCTCTGTAGATATTATACTCCATATTACCATATCTGCACTACCCGACCCACCAGACTGTTTTAAAAAGTCTGGTGGGTATTTTGTCTGTTTATTAAAATGCAACCCTTGCTCTGCCTTGGCACAGCAGCTCAGCTTCAGCCATTAAAAAATACATGAAAATGGGATAGTAAGTGGTTGCCTCTGGAGTTTCCGTCTCTATCTGACGTGCCAGGCACTCAAGTTACTGCTCATCTTCTCTCAGCTACATGCGCCTTGCTAATTGTTTGATGACTCTGAGAAGTGACATTTGAGACTGATCCCAGAGGACTGAATGAAAGTCATTGGAACCAAACTGAGAAGTAACACCAGAGAGAGAGAGAGAGAGAGGGAGAGAAAGTTGGTATGAGATAGGGAGCGATAGAGACAGTTAATCTTCACAGCTTTTTCTGTTGTACCGGATGAAGTGTTGTTCAGTCTGACCTCTTGTGTTGTGTCATGTTGTATCACTTGTGTAGATATTATCAAGGCTGGGGAACTTGGTCTCAATATCGAGTACTGAAACTTATTTAATTTTCAATATTAAGAGACTATATACTGCATATAATATATTAACATTAGGTGCATGCGTATATGATAGGCCCACAGAACATTTTCATTAGCAGAGAGGGCTTTTTTTAAATCTTAGTTAAAGAAATAAAATAAAACAAAGATTGGCAAAAGTGAATTTTAATAAAGCAGCAGCTGCAGAATGGGTTTGTTGGGTATGTTTTGTCATATTCTCTGTAATATAAAAGCTGTGACATCAGTGCAGTCTGACAGATAAAGGGCACTCGTGCACTTGTTCTAAATCTTTGTATTTTCAATTATTCAGGGCTTTTTGTGGCAGGCACATAGTTTGTATTTCTTAATCTTTCATACAGTTAAAAGTGCAGTAATAGGATTTTAAAAGTTTATAATGTAAAATGACCAATTTATCAACACTCAATAATCAGTTTGTTGCCAGATGCTGAGATTTCTGGATTTCCAGCTTGTAGTTTTTGGAACCAAACCTACTCGCCCAGCTTGCATTGCAGCTGTTCAATGATGGCTGACAAATGCAAATGACAAAGTAGTGTAACTATTACACTAGTTTGCATTCTGATATACAACCCTTTTACTAGCTGTTCCTGCTCTGGTTAACTAACTCATCTCTAATGTCAATGTCAGTTGAATTTAACCCATGATAGGATCATAGGTCCACTGACTATATAAAGGGTTTTATTAAAGTAAATCTAAACCTAAACCTGGTGTTGGTTGTTAGTACTAAGCAGGGGAATAAGGTCACGGTGAAATGTTGTTTTCCAGCTCTGTATTGATGCAAATTCTCTCACAAATACATGCAAATACCCCCCGGTCTTGTTGTCTGATATGTGCATACCATATACCACAGTGTTTATTTTTCACATGTCCACAGGGAACATGTTGCAGTATGAGGACAGCCAGTCTCCTCTGCATAGCCTGGAGCAGGCTGCTGTCCACTATGCGTCAGCTATCAGACTCAGCTCCAGAGATGCCAGACTCCACTTCCTGCTGGGTGTCGTTCTGGAGGAGCAGCACTGCGCTACAGAGATGTACGGCCTTCAGAGGAAGGTAGTGTCAGAAAATGTTCTGGGGAAAGATGAGCTCTTTCAGTGATGTGTTATGAGGTTTTGCACAGATGGCTAGCTGTAGAAAAACATTCATGACTAAATAGCCCCTTTAAATCTTTTTATTAAAGCTCTTAAAAAATAAAAATTAAAAATTATTTTAGGCACTGACACTGTTGAACACGTTCACACCTGGCAGTTGCTCAGTACAAAATGTCCCATAAAGGTGGCTTTCAAGGATCCTGACTGAAAAACTTGGTGGTAAAATAAATTTTACTGTTGCAATTAAAATTAAAATTGTAACCTTGTAACCATTGTAGCCTAGACTTGTGGAGGTCTTGTGATTTATAAAGTCTGTCAAAACTTTAAGAAACTATTAGAATAGTATTTCTTTGCAAATACAGTATGCATGGGCCTTTTCATCTAAACAGTTTAACATGTAACACTACATTTTTGAATATTGATAATGAATCATATTATTGGTGAAAAATAAAACAACAACAGTGAATTGTGCAGCTGAAAGCAGCTCCACCTCTCACCTTGTCATTCCTTCATCTCCAGGCTGACAGAGACAGAGATGAAGTGAGCGATGCCAAATCAACAGCACGTCAGGATGACATCCTGGCTGTGTGCAAGCTCCACGGTTTCCTCGGCACGCCCACAGTGCAGAACCAGCTGCAGGCCTTGGACAAAGAGTATCAGCAGCTCAAAGAGCAGGGACAGTACAGCAAAGCAGACTATGTTCAGACACTCTACATCTGGCTCTCCAAGAAAACTGGCAAGGTAACAGTGTCATACGTTGCTTCTAATGTTGCTGAACAATAAAGCACCAGTGAAATACCCTTTATATCTTATCCTGTTCAGGGTCTCAGGATATTACACCACCATTTACAAAGTCTTTACAAAGACATTACAGTCAGTCTTCACAATGTTTTAGAAAGACAGTAATAATGGTCTTTCATTGCTGACTACTTCTCTTACCTCAGAGGATCCAACCAAAACTAATTAGTCACTTTTTATCATTTAGCAGATTGAGTGGATTTTTAGAAAGCAGATTATCATGACATATGCCATTGCTAGATGTAGCCAAGCAACCTCTTTCATAAGGAAACACTAGAAACCGTCACAGGTTACGGATACTTAAGTTATGCATTTTTATGTAGCTTGTTGAGTAATGTAAGAGACTGCCATGACACATACTTATTGTTCTGTAAAGCAGTTTGGATAAAAGCCCCCACTAAATAATTACCCATCAATATATGGCAGATGAAATTGAACTCCCTCCGCTGTTGTTGCAGGATAGCAGTGCAGCCGTGCGGGATGAAGAGAGCTGTGTCCACCGGGCCCTGATGAAGTACTTGGATGCCTGGTCTCTGAGTCCTGATAGCTGGGAGTACAACCTCCATGTAGGAAGGCTGCTGCTGCTGCAGGGGAGGTGCAGGGAAGCCCTGCAGCACCTCCAAAGCGGCCTTGCACTGCGCCCCCTACATCCTGCACTCAGGTCAGGTCATAGAAGTATATTTGGTAGTAAGAGCAGACATTGTATTATGTCAGTAGCTGTAATAGTAATAATAATGGCCATAATTTATTAGAATCTATCCACAGAGGAAGGAGGTTGAGGATCTCATACTGTTCCCTGGCTCATAGACAGAAAACATATCTGAAATATAACCTAAATAGAACAGTTTAATTTGGAGCAAAGCCATGTCGTCCCTCACAAATGCTCAATCTTGAAACTGATTCTTAAACTCACAGGCAGCCAATGAAAAAATATGTGAGTATGCGATCATGTATTTCAGCTCCTGTTAAAAACCTAAAAGCCACCTTTTATTCAGACTGGAGCTCAGGTATTGACTTGTTGCTAGAGCAGAAGAAGAGTATACAGAGGTGAAAGCATGCACATCCTTTTATATGTCAATGTAACATAAGAGCAGCTTTGACTAACCTCTCAACCTGCTCTTCAAATGTTCACTCCCCTTTATGATATCATATGATCATATACGAGTTGGGTAATTTCCAAAACAGGAGTGGTGTAGTCACACGTGAGATGAGGCCTGGCAGTTCAACGGGGTAAATGGGGTCTAGATTAACATGTAAAACTACAGAGTCAGAGCTCGTTTTGTCAAATTCAACATCTCTCCTGTGTTGCCTTCATCTTCTCAGATTCTTCACAGGGCTGGCTCTGCTGCAGCAGGAGCAGAAAGCCTCTGTGGACACAGAGAAGGAGGCTGCTCTGTTCTTACAACAGGGACTGGAGCACTTTGTCAGCCAGCGCTGCAGCAAGAGGTCTGCATGTGTGTATGTCTGTATGTGTATGTGTGTGTGTGTGTGTGTGTGTGTGTGTGTGTGTGTCTGTGTGTGGAGAATAGGATAGTGAAAAACAGTCATAGTCTGCAGAAACACATTGACATACCATCTGCGCTGTCATCCATACACAGGGTGTAAACATTTCAAAGTCTAGATTTGGGTTTTCCACTAACCACCATATTTGTCAGATACTGGAGCCAAAAAATCAAAATTTGGGCAAAACACAAAAATCCCAATTTAAAGGTGAGAAAGTTTGTCTGAAGATTTAGAGATTTCTTTACTAGATGACAAAGTAGCTGGATACATTTGGGGATTAAACGGTTGCTGTGGTTTATAATCATGGAACTCCTGCCGTTGCCTTGGATTTGTCAGTTTTGCTTGTACGTAAGTTCATCATGGTCTTCACAGCTGTTTTTTCTGTGCTGCCATTCTTTTTCATGATTTTGTCTACAGCTGGGTGGAGCAGGATCCATCAGACCCTCTGTCCAGCCTCAGCACGCAGTTCCTACGAGGCCTCCTCACTCTGGGCCAGCTGCAGCAGAGAAACACACTGTCTGAGAAGGCCATGAGTGCAGAACAGGTCTATCACACGTATGTTACAAACCAGAAGTTTTCTTTAAGTAAAACTTTGATAGAATTTTTATTGGTGATCTCTAGTGGATCTCAGCTCCAATTAGCTGTCTCGCTCATCTCCACTGTGAATGTGTGATTCAAAGAAAAGTCAACATTCACACCAATATGTATTTAAGCACTGCATAACCCTAACCCTGTGTCTGCTTGTCTCTGTGCTGGAATGCCTCAGTGTAGCAGTGCTGACTGCCCGGAGTGTGAGTGAGTGTGTGTGTCGCGGCGAGGCGAGCAGGCAGCTGGAGTGGGTGCTCCTGGATGCTCAGTTTGCCCTGCTGCAGAGGCTGATCCAGCAGGGTGAGCGCCATGCCAAGCCTGGCATCGAGAGGCAGTCCCTGGTGGCAAAGAGATGCCAGGCCCTCACAGCTCTCATACGCCTCACCTCTATTGCCCCCTGTCAGGAGCTGCTGGACATGCAGGAGAGGGTAAGAGTGTTGAGTTGGGCAAGGAAACATACACAATATTTGTATTTTAACAGTCTGTTTTGGTTTGCTCTTATTTTTCTGTTTTGCAAGGTGGACAGTACCACAGAACTCTGCAGGTGTTTTGGGTTGCTGTAAACTGAAGCACCTCAGCTAGTCCATACATTAACTGTAATGTCGTTAAGTGCCTGGTGTGACCAAAAAATCAGACGTGTACTTTCTGCCTTCCTCTCCTGCTGATGTATACAGGCATGCCGGCTAGCAGTGGTGACCACACCGCGGGACAGCCACGCCCTGTGTCTCTTGGGTCTGGCACAGCTGGCTCAATATGACAATAACCCAAATTCAGACAGGTCAAAGGTAGCTATAACTGATGCCCGCCTCAGCTTCCAGGCCAGCATTGAGCTGGAACACAAGACTCAAAGCGGAGAGCCACTTGAACAGCTGAGCAGTGAGTCTATATAGTGTACTTACTGTCTTTGATCTCACTCTACTAAATGTGTTCCTGCAGTTCAGCAAACACTTAACATTAAACAATTTCGAGAGCCTTTCGGAAATGAACTCCACGCCCACATTAACCATCCCCCGTTTGCTCAGAACAAAAGTGGTGGCAGGACTGGCAGGAGGCTGAAAACCAGAAAGATGCCAAGCAGTCCATCACCCAACCAGCGGGAGTGAAAGGGCCTTCTGACACCACTGTGGCTAAGAGAGGAGCTAAGCGGGGCAGAGGAGGGCCTGCTCAAGGGCGGGTGGCAGTAGCTGTAACCAAAGCTCCTGCTCCTCCCCCCCCAGGCCCCATCAGGGGAGGGAAAGCTGCCCGGCCTCCAGCCAAAGCCCCTGCAGCCAGGTGAGTCACGCTGGCAGCCTGAGGGAAGCGTTTGGCCAAACTCTTATGTGGTTGTCTGTGGATGTTTGTTGGCATTTATTTATTCATGGATGGTTTCCTGTGGATGCTTAGTTTTCTCAGTTCTATCCTGCTTCATATTCATGTCAAGTACAAACACACTCTTTTACTTTTTGGTAGCTTCACTGGAACAGGTTTTCAGTTTGTTTCCTTGTAGAAGGTGTATGAAAAGGGAATTATTTGAATTAAGGAAACATTTTCAGGTCTTAAATAGTTTGAGGACTACACTAAAATATGCAGAAAGCCCTGACCACATGACTGTACATTTAGTAGTTCTGTTGTGTATGTTTATACAAACATTAGACATTAACACTGACAGAAATGTGATGTGTATGCCATATTTCCTGTATGAGAACAAATTAAACGTATTATACGAAACAACAACTTTAACTTTATTTATTTAGTCAGTTTATACAGAAATTCATTTTTCATCTTTAGGCAGTTCTGTTCAAGAAATGTACACACAGATTAAACATACAGTTACACATATGACACTTTTCATAGACATACAAAACACATCAAACGGTCATGACAATTATACATATCACATTATATCCTCTGGATTCAGATCTCAGCAGCAAGCTGATTATGGTTTAGCAACAGGATAAAGAACTGAGTTTGAATGGACTCTAAATCGCCTATTGGAGGGCAGAAGTTGGTATTCTCCGTTTAAAACATGCAAGGAGTCAGAAGAGATACTGTTAGAAAGTCTGAGCATGCTCTTGTTGTGAGTTGCTTCAAAGGAGTGTGCCACAGGCTGGCCAATAATCTTTGCACAAATTTGGATTTGATTATATAGTTTAATTTTAAGTTTCACGGATAGTTTACGTTTCTCAGATACTGTAAAATAACATAAACAGACTTGTGTCTCTAATTTTGTTTTCAGAGCTTTTGTATTATATTTTCTCTCCTGTAGGGGGAGAGCTGGAGCAGCAGCCAACCCAGACAGATCAGCTAAACCTTCCAGCAATGATACTAAACCCCAGCTCCCCGCCAGCAAGTCTAAACAGGACTGTTGCCCCTGTACTGTTGAGACAGCAGAGGGTAAGGCATGATAAAAGCATTGAGAGGGACATACATTGTCAGGTGAAAACCTTTCTTCTCTAAAGTCTTAGTTTTTCACGATTTAGAGGAAACAGATCTTGTTTTTGAACTGAATATTATGCTGTTTTGCAGTTGTACACATGAGGTGAGAATGGGTTTTATAAGCTCAAAGTTCATACCATAAAAGACAGAAAGAAAGAACTCTAGATGACAAAAGTTGGCTTATGAACTCTGTGTGTATAAGAAGGAGTTCAAATAAAATGCAGTTTGAGGGGGTATCTAAAAATGTGAAAAGGGTGAATGCCACTTTACTTGAAACACTTTAAGGCCAGATGACACACCCTAATGATGGCTGGGACATGTTTTTTGTTTCTTTAAATTACCCTTATATTTTATGTTGCATGTCTCAACTTAAACCTCACCCTAAAAAATATATATTACAATATCAGTCCTAATAAAAACCACATTGCATCCTCACACCTTGCACTGTTTCAGGTGCAGTAACTTTCTTTACACCTTTTTTGCAAGAACGTGTGAACATTAACCAGATCAAATATGAAATACAAAATGTCACTTTAAACAACAATTGTGCCATTGTGAAGCCTCATCTTTGACATGACATAAAATAACATCAGTAACAGACATCTTTTAACATCTTTTTCTTCCTGGGTTTGTCTATTCATTGTTGTTTTCAGAGCCTGCTGTGGCAGAGAGAGCGAGCGTGTCCAGTCCTGTGAAGCGCAGCTTCCATATCTCACGGCTGGGTCTGGCCCGCGCCCTCTCTCGCTCTGCAGGCACCCAGGACCAGGCAAAGCAGCTCTACCAAGAGGTCATCTCCATGGCACCAGGGGTCAGTTGTTTAGATTAGATTAGATTTAGATTTCAGGCATTTCCTCAATGCTTTTACAATGCAGCTCACAATGGCTATAAAATAAGATAACATCACTGGTTTCACACCCACATAACTGTGTGACTCCACTCTCGATGATTAATTCCAGTGGAATGATGACATGCTCCTCTGTTGGATTAGAAAATTACACAACATTTGGTTTTATAAAATACACTGTGATCAAGACAAGAAAGCTGTTGCTCTTAGTTTCTGAATGAGTGAACTATTCACCTGAATTATGTCCCATGGCTAAAAGAAGCCTATACGTTGGGGGATTTAAAACGTGGGAAAGAAGTAATATAGCACAGATAAAATGTGACTAGTTCATCAATTGACAGATTCTCTTATCTCTTATAAGGCAGGGTATGATGGCCCACATGTAGCTGACAGAGAGGCTAGTGCAGTCATACAAATGGAAAAATCTAATTTCTAAGGGAATGTCCTCTTAGATTTGGTCCACAGCGCTTGATCTATCCCTACATTCATGATCTCAGCATTTTACAGAAGTAAAGTAGTTATTTATAGATTTACAAGCAGTGGGCAGATGCCTGGTGTTGATTTCCCTCAATTGATGTAATCTAGATAAGATGTGGTTAATGAATTAAGTGATTGTCTAGGTCCACGATGCCTACTTTGAGCTTGTGCAGCTGCTGGAGCCATCAGACCCTCAGGCTGCAGTGGAGGTGTACTGCAGATTCCCTCTGAAGCCCGTGGCCGAGCAAAGCTTCGACGATGCCTTCATCACAGGAGAGATCGTCCGCATGCTGATGGCGCTGGAGCAGTACGACCACCCGCAGCTGGGCCCCAGCCTCGTAGCATACGGCAAAGTCATGGGCCTAAGTGATTACTGTTACTATTATTATAAATACTGTAGACATAGTAATATTATTCTTGGAAGAAGTCAAAACTCAGCAGCAGTAGTGTTGGACACTTAACTTTAATCAAGGACAGAATAATTAATATTTTTTTTAATAATTTGGGACAGACATGAACAGAATCAGGTCAAATACTGCAGGATTTGCAGATTGCACATTAAGACAGCCACATATTCTTTTGTAAAAAAAAAAAAAGAAAATGGTTTATGACAAACTCCACCCATCTAGAATGACAAACAATGCACTTACTATTTATTTGCAAACCACGATTTTCTTAGTAGTCACCTTGACTATATTTAACAAATGTGTTGTGTAAATAGTGTTGTATTAAAATCATGCAGCCAGGCCCATGTGACATGACATGACATGCTATTTATAGAGATGTATTACATTCAGCTGGTGCGATGGCCAGATAGATGGCATGACATATTACAGAGTACATACACGCAGCATGATGTCAGATAAATAAATGACTATGCACAGGGGCAAGTCAGGTTAGGCGCATTTAATTATCTTAAGATGTTTAATATAGTATTACATGAAGTCTAAAAGAGATGTTTGATTTGAAACATTTTAATGTTTTTAAATACTTCTAACAACATGACAAAGATTTTGGATGTCATTTAGAAATGAAACTCTTCATATTTGTGTCAATGTGACTGCAGTGATTTTGATGTAGTGATCTGTGGCTGTGTTTGTAGGTTGCATAGACAAATACATCGACATCTTGGATGGAAAGTCCATGACCAAGCTGCTGAAGAGCGTCTACGCGAGGATCCATGACAGACAGGAGGACGATCAGGACCTACAGGACTTCTTCAAGTTCAAATGCTGGATATGATAAAGCTTGTAACCCTCTAACAAATACCTGTATTTATCTTTTTGAATCCTTAAGTCAGTCACAGACACATCTTTTGTCTTGAGCTGATAAGACACTTTCTGTGTTCATAGATACAGTAATCATCTCGAATTTACTTACACCTGATATTATAGATAAGCCTCATATTGGACAGACGGCACTGAGAAAGTGTTCATCTTTTTCTCCAAAGGCATGTTTAATTTGAAAACGGAGTTCTCAATAAAAATGACATATCAAAAGTGAGAGTGGAACACAACAACGTTCACCAATAGTGCAACAAAAGACAGGTGTTTCAGTGAGCATCCTACAAAAATGGAAATAGATAAAGAAATTAAATCTTGATCCCCAAAGTGTTATTCCAGGCCAGAGGCTATATGACTAATTTCTTCATCCCAATAGAGGCTTTTCGATAATACAGGAAATGTATCATTGTGTTTCAGGAGTATTTCTCTGCACTACAGGATAACATTGCATGCAGGGCTCAGCCAAGCACTACACATTCTTCAGGGATAGCATTTAACAGAGACAAAACAACATAACCTCAACAAAGGATTTCCCACTCCATTTGAGTTAAATGGTTTTCTGGCGAGATAAGTCTAAAGATGAGTATCAATTGTACAAAATCTAGATAGACACCCACCAAGATCTGCAGTAGGATATTGTTGTCCTCTAATAAAAAGACAACTCAGCCTCACAAAAGGGCAGTGATTAACACTCTATTGGTGCGTCTCTGCAGTTGTGTCTCATTTCGTAACAGGCTGCGCAGATCTTCATCATCAGTCTTTGTTGTAGTCTACTTTTTCACACCACATTGAGTTTGGTGACAATGAGCACGCGGACAGACTGGTCAAAGCCCGAGCACACACACAGGCCCTGCTTGTCGGGGCTCCAGTCCAGGCTGGCGATTGGCTGGGTGGACAGAGTGGCGTTTTGTAGGAGGCTGACGGAGCCAGCTACGCCCACATCCACGCCATCTGAGTCCTTCTTGCTTCTCTGAGCGGGATACTCACTGGAAATTACATCAGAAATATTTTATAGATAAGTTTATAGTAAAGCAGGAAATTTGATTCTTATAAAACAACAATCATGATTGATTGAAGATGGATTACTCACTATTTCCATAGATGTAAGTTGCCTGCTCCCCCTGCAGTCATAAAGATGTCTCTGTTTTGAGGCAAATGCTTCACCTGCCAGATGGTCGATTTATGAGCCTAAAATAAAGAAGAGGGATCATTTGCTTCAAAAAACAATTAAATTAGTAATTTTAGTAGTGATTCTTCCTTTGGTATTGACTTAAATTCTAAACTCTGTTTAAAGTTACATCATTGATGGAACAGTTTTTATCCCTGGTGTGATCTCTGCTATCAAGCCTCTTTCCCCTGCCCCCACCTTCCCCAGCACTCCACTTTCCTTGTGTCAACTGGCCAAACTGCACTGCAGAAAGCCATTAATTTGCCTTAACATATGCAGAACACCTCCAGAAAAATAATCGGAACATTATGAGTTCATTGAAACCTGGTTTCAAGAGACAATGTGGTAATGCAACACATAAACATGCTGACATGGAAAAGACAATAAAAATCCAAACTATATCCTAGACACTGAATATGACATCTACATTTTTGAGATGTTTATTATAATAATATATGAAACAATACAATTTAAAAAACTCAAAGCTTTGTGTTCAGACTTGTTCAGATCTACCTTGATATCTTATTTTAGACCAAAATATCTGGTGGAACCTTATGATTTATGGTTGGAGACATTGATGTGTTGATCGCTCAGAAGAACTGGACAAATATTTAGAAAGCTGAGGCGTCTCATCTCTCAGACCTTGCAAACACTTGGCGAGCTGGGCTGTGCACTAATGCTGATTTAAGTGTGTTTTTCTAACATTTTCCCACAAAAAGCCACACTTCTCTCTCCTCGCCGGCCCAGTGTCATTTTTGGCCAGTGTCACAAAGCCACAGAGAATGTTAGACAAACACAACCCCAAACACTTCCAGCTGTGAAAACGGCCCCCATTTCCCTCTGTGCCATACAAATGTAAAAATAATAACAATGATAATAACCTTTTGACATTTTTCCCATACATAGGAGCCAAACATCCGTCTGGCTCTCTCCACCCAGGTCAATTACCTTTTCGGAAACAGAGGCGAAGCCCTTGGTGAGGTGCTGGGTCCTCATGTCAAAGACGTGGAATTTTCCCTCCAGTGAGGTGGCCACCAGCTTGTTCATGTTGATGTCTTTCCTGTCAAACTCCACACAGCATACCTGCTCATGATGTAAGAAAAAATAACAGTCACTCCCCTGGACATTTATCACATGGCATGGCTCCACCACAAACTATTTTCCATACAACAGAATGTGTTGAAATGGACAGAATGACCCCTGGCTGGTTCACCTACGTTCATGAGGTGATGACTAAGAGAGAGTGTAATAAAACCAGCGCAGTTCTTTGTATATGGCATGTGAAGGGAGCATGCATTCACCTCAGACTTCCTCTGTGGTTTTATATACAGTCTAAATGATGCTGGGAAGTAATTTTCAGCTCTGTCCCCACATCTATCCCTGTTTTTGTCTATGTTATGATTCAAGGGCAGTTTGCAGTGCAAAAGAAATAAAGTATGTTTGGACAGTTTATCCTAATAAAAACACCAGTTCTAAATATGAGGACTACTCTTTGTTTCAGAGCGGAGTTGACTGAATCGCTGTCAGTTTGAGTTCCCATTTTCTTTAGAAATGTTTGTAATGTTCTTGCTGTGGTGCCACACTGGCCAAACGACTGAAGAAATCAAGAGGAAAATCTTCCCCTGAAATATTAAACATCAACAACTTCATGAAAATCACATGCCACAGGGGTTGTCACACCACTTATTGGCAGATGTTTTTTATGTTTCACCATTTCAATACAAGTGTTCACCTCACCCCATTTTTAATGTTGGTTTCCCACCGCAGTGACATATTCCGCAGGTCAAAGAGTTTGATGTCCCCGTTGTCATAGCCAGCACACACACAGCGGTCCTGGTCATTGAAGGCATGACCTGTAATGAGAAGGGCAAAGAAAAATGAACACTGTATATATATATATATATATATATATATATAACTGGAAAAGACCACAGGAAAATAGACTCAAACAAAGTTTATTGTGCTTTGCCTGTTAATTTGGTTCTCTTTTGTTCTGTGCACAAGGTATAGCATGAGAGTGGGAGGATAACAGTTTTTCCTCTGCACAACCTGGACACACTTCACCCACCTTTTGTGTATAGAGGGCATGGATAAACCTGGGCTTATACTATGAGGATGTATCCATGTGTACTTGAGAGCAGGTGTCTGAAACTGGACCGGTTGCATTTCTAAAACAGCCATGGTATTTTAAAATGTGTGGATGTAAGTACTTTCAAAAGCTGAAAACGTTTTTACTTTACACACCAAATGCAACAGTCCAGCAGTCCCTCTTGGTTTCTCCTTCCATGGGCTCCATGTTGGCTACAGGTGAATCCTTCTGTCTGGGATCCCACACCTTTACTGTCCCTGTAACACCCAAGGGAATTTGTCGTATTAACTAACTTCTTTCTGTACTGGATTTACTCTATCTCGTTACTTTATTCATAATGCTCTTACCATCTCTGCTTCCAGTGACGATCTCAGGTGCGCCATCACCAATCCCTAGGCCGCCAACACCATCGATACCATTCACTATCTCTTTGTGGGCCTTCACAGTGTATACAGGCACTTCAGGCATCTCCAGATTCCTGTGGTCAACAGAAGCATCTGCAGTGAATGAACCAGTAAACTTAAAAACAGGGTCAGTGTGAACTCACTTTCAATTCAGTCAGACAGCAATTAATCTTAGAAATGTTGAATAACTTTTCCATTAAGAGCCCAATTATAATTGTCCAATTGGGCTTTTGGAATTAAAACAGCTTTGAATTCAGGCTCTACAGTTATAACATGAAGTGGTTTGTGATTAGAATTTGAATTAATTTTCATGCCATTACTGGCAAGACACAGATGAGGTGACATCAGTGGTTGTGGATAAAATACCATATATTGAGATTTCCGTCAAAATCCCCCGTTGCTATGTGTCTTTGCTGAAGCGAGGTGGCCCCAAATGTCCCACACTTTATGGGTTTAGGTTTCTCTACCTGAAACATATGAGAGGAAAGGTTTTGTTTAGCTACAAGGATGGGACAATGCAACAAGCAGTGAAATAGCAGTAAGGAATTAACACCATATACTTATTTTTGGTTTAGTCTTGAGCAGTGTGTTTAATGGCAAACACCCTCAATTTAAAAACTAGTAAAGTAAAGTATAGATAAGTATGAGAGAAATAAGAAATGTTTGACAGTTTGTTAAATTGATATTACCCAGATATAATCAAACATTGACCCATTAAATAAAAATGTAGAACTAAAAATTATTAGTCCAGACCAGGGTCTACTCCAGGGTCTTATATTTCTTACCCATGTAGGCCTAAGCAACCGAACCCTGGTGCTGTGATGCTTTAAGGTTTCCAAGATTCTACATCACCAGATTAATCCTGCTTTCCCACGCCTTCAGTACAAAAGTGAGCCTTTTCTTCTGTTGACTCTCATTCAGCTGTACCTTCATGTCTGATACAGTCCTCAAAGACACGTTAAGCTTTTTGACATTTTTCTCTGAGACATTTATCAGAGTCGTACTACATTGCCTTTCTTCTGTTGTGAGGTACCATTTGTCTCCAGTGGTGTCAGTTAAATGTCTTAACCTCTTCCACCTTAGAAGCACTGAAGGACCTGTAAATTGTTAGCAACCTCTTAGATCCTCGTAGTGCTGTTAATTAGTGCTTTACTAAGAACAGGTGTACTAGGCAGGTCAATAACTTTAAGCTGTATACTGTGTGTTAACAACAATTGTAGCATCATCTGTAATAATAATTAACTGTAATAATAATTGGCGTGTTCAGAAACTTTTGACTAGTAGAGGTCATTGGCTGTCTTCGTGTTGCCTGTTGCTATGGAGACAACAACCTAGCAAGACTTTTCTAGAAACCTTAGATAAGCTAGCTAACCCTAAGATATGCCGTTTGCATAATGTAGGCTATTTCTGGGAAAAAAGGGTACAAGACCAAACAAGAGTCAAATGTTTGTGTTATCTACCTCCTTGATAAGCTGAGCCTCTCCGTGCTGCACTTCATATATTTGCATTACTCCGGTTCCTCTAGGAAAGTTCCCCAGGCAGACAAACTTCGCGCTGCACGGAATCCATTTACTGTCAAAAACGGTGTAGTTCAAACTCTTCTGAATATGCGCAATAATCTGCGGCTTTGATAGTGGCGATGACATCTTTCCTGTTTGGGAGATATTATATAAAACGGTTGAATTTATCTTGTAAAAGTACCAAGAAAACGTTCAATGCAGCTTGCTGCCAAAGTAAGTGATGTTGAGACTCTCCCACAGCTGAGCGTGCGGCTGCCTAAAGAGATGCCTGACAAAATGTATACATTTCAAGTAAACATTTTACGTATTTGACATACACAGATAATGTATCCAGATAATATATTATTTCAAACTCAATTCTAGTAACCCAATGAGAAATATTTGTCAATTACGACACGAGTAGTCATTATTTTCACTCTACAGGCGTCGACGATGTGGCTGTTTGGGTCCTTTTTCGTTGCACGAGGACACCCTCGTTCCTCTGTTGCCTTCTTCTGCCTCAGTTTTGACTGCTTAATCTGATATAAAACTAGATTCGGGATGGACACTGATAAAAATACAACCCCAGTCGCTAGCGCTGCCACGGAGAGTAAAGATGACACCGATTCTTTCACAAAGGTAAAGTCTAAAAAGACTCAGAAACGAAAACGTGAACAAGATGGAGTGGGCATGGACACAGAAGAGCCCGTGGCAAGCAAGCGGCCGCAGTTTCCACCAATTTCAGGAGACAAATTAAAGGTAACTACTATCTGTGTCCCTGTGCTCTGTGTGTTATATCGCTGGTATCCAATATAAATACCAATAAGTGTTAATATAATGTTATTTGTCTTCGTCACAACGTAGCTCTGGGTAAGACAGTTTTAGACCTGTTGTGCGCTTGCGCAGTATAGTCTTGTGACTGCACTAAATAAAGCTAACTTACAGTATGTTAGTTACTAGTGGCACAGGGGGGAAGCAAAACACCGATATTTACTGCAGTATTGTGTACAGTTTTGTGGTTCCTCTAGCACTTTACTTGAGACTTTTTAACTTTTATTTCTCTGCATTTCACTACACAATACTCAACAATACTCTTATGTAATAGCTGCCGCCACTAGCTACTTTACAGAATAAGTTTTAAATGCTAAACATTGGATAAGCTCATGAATTATTCATAGCTAATATCTGCCCAGCAGTATAAGGATTAGTGAGACTACCCACAACTTTAAAATTAACATTGTAGATTAATGCATTAGTAATTAAACGCTGAAAAGGACAATCAGTCACAATGACAAGTGTGCTTTACTTTTAATACCTAAGTACATGGTGCTGCTAAGTATTAGCAGCACCATGTACTTAGATATTAAAAGTACCTAAGTACATGGTGCTTAGGTACTTTTAATACCTAAGCACCATGTACTTAGGTATTAAAAGTACCTAAGCACCATGTTTCTTCCATTAAGGCATTGTTCAATTTTGTAACAATAAGTAACTAAAGTGGTATTCAAACAGTTTGCTAATGTTGTTACACAGTATAATAGTAATTGTTTCGTGTGTGTTTCAGGGACCAGATGAGATGCGCAAAATCGCTGTCCCAGCTCACAGATACACCCCGCTGAAGGAAAACTGGCTGAAGATTTTCACCCCCATTGTAGAGAACCTACAGCTTCACGTTCGATTCAACCTTAAAACTAGGAATGTTGAAATCAAAGTACGTGTCCCCAGCACATTTAAGCAATGTTGACATGACTGAGCCTTCTTACGACAATGCCCACCTGTACTGTTTTTCTCTGGTACCCACAGTTGTCTACAATGTGTGTTATCCTTCTTTCAGACATGCAAAGACACGCAGGACATTGGCGCGCTCACAAAAGCAACAGATTTTGTTAGAGCGTTTATTCTAGGATTTCAGGTTGAAGTAAGTACACTAATAGAAGGTGTTTTGTTTTCATTTTGGCTGAGGCATGGCTATCTTTATCACATTTCTCAGTCTGTGTATTTGTCAAACCAACGTAAAGTTTGGGGCCAGGAGGTTTAGGATGAGGACTAGATCTTATTATTGGTGTGCTGATACTGAACGTTTGTTCAAATATTTGACATCAACAAGTCAGTGTCATCTACTACCAATAAGATGAAGCCACAAGAGAACAGTCTGTAAAGCCTGCAGTGAATTTGCGTAGTTGTTTTTATTTTATTTATCAAATGTTGAGAATATTTTTGTTGAATACTCCTTAATATAAGGGCCATTGTTTAAACAAGAACAAGAATGGCAAGTTAAATCTTTAAGTATTATCTTTGTCAGCATTCATAGGCTGTAAAGGTCATATTTTACTTTGGATAGACAGAAACTCAAATTGAAGCACTTAGCTTTATAATAGTCACAATATTTGATTCTTGATGTTTTGTGAATGTCCCTTGCACCTTGTTTGTTTTTGGTTTGTGATGTACTACACACATTTTCTCTTCCCAGGATGCCCTAGCTCTCATCAGATTAGATGAGCTTTTCCTAGAAACCTTTGATGTCACAGACGGTAAGATGACACTGACATGGTACTTCTGTCTGCTCTGCTGCAAAATGAACTCAATGTCCAATCTCTTGGTGTGTATTTAATTGTTTTCTCATGTTGTCTGTCTTGGCAGTGAAACCCCTGAAGGGAGACCACTTATCCAGAGCCATCGGAAGAATAGCCGGGAAGGGAGGAAAAACCAAATTCACCATCGAAAATGTCACAAAGACTCGCATTGTGCTTGCAGACACGTGAGTGCTCTTCACTATTCCTGCACCATTACTGTAAAATGATAATCATGATCATTTTGCTTTTACTATTTTATTACCATTATTATTAATCACTATTAGGTTGTTTTTTTTAACTTTTGCAGTTAAACATATTGTATTTTCAGTTCTACTACAGTAAACTAACAGATAAGATGTACTTCTACTGAAAGGTCTTGCACAGTATAACACGTCACCTTTGCCAAGTTTTGTGTTTTGTTAAATGCAGAAACATACCATTGTGATAAAGTTATTTACTAGAAATTGTGAATTCTTACCTCCAGAGGACTATTGTAATTTTCTCTTGAGCCCATGCAGAAGTGTTGGTGTACAAGTTGTTAAACCAGAGAAATCTGTATGTCCCTCATCTGTCTCTTAACAGAAAAGTTCACGTATTAGGGTCTTTCCAGAATATCAAGATGGCCCGGACAGCGATATGTAACTTAATCCTAGGTAAGAAAGATATTGTTTTTTATATTTGAATAATACAGTACAACAAAAGTTGATCAGATGGTTAATGTCATATTTGGAACAGATCTCTTTGAATCCACATGTAGTGCTGAGAAGTGACCTTTAAACCTCTTTTGCCCCTACAGGAAGTCCACCTTCAAAGGTCTACGGCAACATCAGGGTGGTGGCTAGCCGGACTGCGGAGAGATTCTGAAGTCTTATTGGCTGCTGTGTGTATTTATCCTTTCCCCCCATTTGCTGGTGGAATTCCCACTTTGATCTGTGTCGATGGGTTAAGACTGTTTTGGACTGACGCCTCAGGTTCCTCTGTTATGGCCTCATGTTTTAATCTGGTTTCATGGTAACAGTTTTGGATCAGTTGACTCAAAACATGAGGAAAATCATGACACATGCATAAACAGTGCAATTATCTGTAAGCATGAGTTTGTGTAAATAAATAATTTCAGTCTCCACCAACAAATTAGTTTTATTTGGTCACTTAAGTGTATAAGATGTCAGGTTTTGGACCAGGAACTAATTCATTCAATTCTGGTCAATAACACACTGAAGGGAAAATGAGGTTTCAAAAAAAGTGACAGAAAATCTATTACTAACGTTTCAAAGTTTATTTAAATTTTATTTAATTTTCATACAGTATCAAGTTTCCAACAGTCCCACAGCATAAGATGCAGCATGCAGAAAAAGGAAAAAAAGTTCTCAAACTTAAATCTTTTCAGAGATCCCCACACAAACTAAAAAGAACCCAAGTCCCTCAGAGAAAAAAATAGCACTTACAAACTAAAGCGCGGTCTGAACTATACAGAGAACAGAGAGCCAGAACTGCATTTAACAAATACTTATATACAAAAGAGAAGAGAAAAAAACCCATCAAATTTTCCCCTTTAAGCTGAGTACAGTGTGTGGCAGTTTGAGACAGGATCAGATATGCAACTTTTACTGGAATAGAAGCATCTCGCTGACCTGGGTAAAATACAAAAAGTTATATGTAGTTCAGTTCATTTGGATTACCTCTCATAATATGTGTACATTTACCAAAGTTTGGCAACATCCATATTGTATACCATTAAATTCTTAAATATATTAACATCACCATCCATGTGTAAACAAGAGGATTATTTCAAAAAATTGATCTACATGCACAACAAAAAAAATATATTTCCATGTCATGCAAGCACAGGGAGGCCCAAGCCGTGCAGAGCTTTGGGATAAGGGACAACAGAGCACTCCAGATTCACATCTCTGACTGTTCAAACCAGCAGTCGGCCTCCAAAGCAAAACAAAAAGCTATTCCGGTGCCGTTTTATAGTAGGAAGCATTTTTCCCCCTTAGAAATAAAAATTTGGTTGAATTTATGTTTTTCTCCCTGTTCGTATTAGTGGGTGGGAGGGGGGGAGAAAACTAGGTGACTGTGACAGAAACAAGAAATCGGAGAAGAAGCCAACTTTTGAAATGTACACGTTCAAAAAAAAACAAACTACAATATACAGTCTATCCCATTGCACACTAATCATGCCAACGTGTTAAGATTTTAAGTGTTGCGTTCCGAGAAAACTCTGACCCATCCAGCGCTGTACTGAGAAATGTTAAGTATTCAGAAGGGCTCATGTAAAGCAGAGGCAAAACCTCCTCTTGCTGTTAAAAAAACATGAGCACACATTGATGACCTAATATACACATATTGGTTAAAAAACGCTGCCTGCAGATAAGTCTCTTAAATTGCTATATACTCGCAAAAAACGGTGTATAATCTCACCATTATTCACTCTCAAACTATTCCTCTCAGTTCTTATCCAAGTCCTTCCAGCCTGTTCTTAACATTAAATAAAAGTCTTGAAATTCTAATGAATTCACTATAGTTCATTCGTCAGTGTGAGTGCAGAGCTATTCTTTGTACGGGAGATTGTCTTATGGATGCACACTGTTCAACACAAAAATGCTTCATCAAGAGTAAACCATACATCAGTTTGCAGCCACAAATTATTTTTGGAAAGACATTTTCTTGGCATTAATTTATCTACCTATAATTTCATGACAGGAAACAAGGATAATCAACAATAAAAACACATTCTTAAAGTATGAATACAACTATCAATCTTATCACAAAAAAAAGAAAAACATTTTGCTGTGCCAAGAGTGACTGGAAGCGTTACTGGTCTAATCCAAACTCCTCGTATGTACGCTAAAACGGGACAAAAAGTCAGAACATCTGAGATTTAGTTTTGCATCTAATATGACTCGCAGTCGTGCAGTTGAAAGTTTTCACGAGCCAGTCTGTCCGGCGTGAATGACAGCAGTGATGATAGGTAATAACTTGGACTGGTTTCTGGATATGTTCTGGTTGGCACTTCATACCCTACTTTCTAGTTGTAGTTGTAAGTCAAGTGTTAAAATACTATACACTTCCCCACACAAGACAACCAAAGATATACTTGTATTTTTTCTTCTTTATAAAAGACAAGAACAAAAAATAAATATCAAAAATAACAATAAAAAAAAAAGAAAAAGAAAGGATGAAATATGAACAAGCCAACCAGCCTCTTCACTGCGCCCACTTTGCCCCTGCCCCCATCCAAAATCGGAGATGCTCTTGCAAATGACAAAATAGATGTCCTTCAGTCTCTTAAAGTGCTACGACCGGGTTATTGAGAGGATTTACAGTTCAATAACACTTCAAAGTTGGCGTCACGAGGCCCGTGTTTTTTTTTTTTTTGTAAAGAAAATGTGGCTTCACAGAGAGAGAAAGAGAGAAAGAGAAAGAGAGAGAATACTTCCATTGAGTTACACAGAGAGCGTTTTGCCGGACGTCTTGAGCAGAGATCTTCAGAGATGGTGGAGAAAGCGAGTGTCGCGGAGGAAGGAGGGGAGGGGGGAGGGGAGTCAGCAAACGGAGGAGCACTCACACGTCCACGACCATCTTTTTGTGTATATCAAGACCACCGACCACCTGGAAGAATGAGTGAGAGGGAGGCAAAAGAAAATACCTTCATTAACCCAGTGCTGTTATAGGCAATGATATATATGATATAAAAGCTGAGATGTGTGGTCTCCAGTTAGTGAGAACAGACCCTTTTTCACAAAGGCATTTTGTCACAGGAGGAAAAGCACAGGTGCGAATAATAACATTATAAAATAATGCTGACTGAATTCCATTTAGCTGCTTCAGTTTCAGGTTCCTGTTGTATACCCTTTTTCACAGCAGACATTTTCACTCGTCATAGCAGGGAAAAGCACAAGTGTTACTAATAACATTAACGATGGTTCAGTTCCATTAAGTGTCCCACTAAGCCCTGACAGGGAACCAGCATGCACAACAGCAGGGCTATTAATCTAAATGGAATGCAATTGTTATTAATGTTATTGATTACACCTGTGCTTTTCCTATGATGACAAGTCAAAATGTCTGCTATTAAAAAAGCCTATTCTGAGTCAAACAACCACCTCTACCAACATAAGAGTATTAGGGTTTTGTTGTTTTTTTTTATTTTGTACATTTCAGAGTTCTTGCTGTCACAGTAGATGCAGTGGCAACTCATGATTATTTTCATCACAGATTAGGCAATTATTTTTACAATTAATCTATTAGACTATAGAATGTAAGAACACAGTGAAAAATGCCCCTAAAATTGTCCATGGTGAAGTCTTCAAATTGCTTGGTCCAACCAACCGTCCAAAACACAAAGATATTAAGTTTCAAGTGATATAAAACCGAGAAAAGCAGCAAATCCTCAAATTTGAGAAGCTGGAAACAGTGAATATTTGACATTTTCCCTGGATAAATGACTTAGACAATGAACTCATTATCAAAATTGTCTATTAAAGGGTTAGTCCATCAATTTAGTAGTATTACACTGTCATAAAGTTGGGGGACTCATGAGAGACATATTAAACAAGAATTGGTCAAAATCAAAGCAGCAGGGGAAGAGAAGTCTCTAGTAGGGGGTCAAGCTAAAAAAAAACTGGATCCTATGTCTCCCATAATGCAACTCAATTGCATCAATTTCATTATTTTCTTTACCACCTCACACCTACAGTTTTAAGTCTCAAGCCAAGACGACTTACCCGGGATGACATCAGGTTTTTTAAATTTTATTTCAGAAAGCTCCTCCGGAGCCACAGAAGACATTATACAACTTTTTTCACAGGCTGAGTAGCACTCACTCTTAAACTTAGCCAAGCTTACATCATCCGGCCTCTGTTCTTAACATCAAATAACAAGTAAACTGAACTTGTGTGTAAAATCAATGGAGTGCCCCCTTTAGTCGATAAACCATTTCAGCACTACAGTCAAGTTTGAACACCCAAATGTTTTGTTATACTGCTGAAATCTTGCAGCAGCACTGGAGGTGTAAACACTCTTTTCTTTTTACTACTACCAACCTTTTGACTAAATCTATTTTTACATCCCTCATCTTATTTTTACACCCTCTTTGATGCAGTTTCTTTCACCCTGCACTGCTCAGATCACAACTACTATAAGCCAGACTGAAATCATATAACACACAGTTTCCTCCCTGAACCTTGAAGTGTTTGAGCAGCGCTGCTTTGTTAAAAACAGGATCTAATAATCTCCTGGAAATACACTCCCGGCAGGACGAGAGCCTTTTGAGTTCAAGGCTCCGGAGATATAGCCATCGAATGTGGGCCTTGTGTCTGTCAGAAAATGTCTCCGAGCAAAGCAGGTTCCACTGGGGTCCAACAAGAGACAAGTTATATGGATGCTACTTTTCAACAAGAGAATACTAATTGCATTGAAAGAGACTTTGCTTTCCTCTTTGATCTTAAAATAGATAATTAAGGCCATGTACTTTTTATCTGAATTGTGAGGCCTGTTTTTAAATCAGTATGACAGCAGTGCAGTCAGAGATGATAAAAATCTTTGTTCTCGGTTTCAGAGAGTAACCCAGTCATAATTCAGTCATGCTTTGACCGCCTCCCTTCTCAGCCGTAGATCAGTCAAATCTTACAGAATTTTTACAAAGCTTTGAATAGTCTTTGACCTTAGTCTGACTGTTCTTAAACAGTGATCGGACCTTTGCTATCGAAGTCCAACGAGTCCAATTTCTCTCATTCAGTTGGATGTTTTCTCTGCTTTTTCCAAACATTTATGGTCATTTCTTGTAGGTGATTTGTGAGTATTTCTCTGTGACGCAGGTTTGTATCAGAGCGTTTGGTGGTTGAAGCGATTTATAAATAACGTTAGCTTTACTTAAGTAAGGCCTAGGTATTGAGTCTTTACAACAGAAATACCTTCTTGGTTGTGAAGGGTTTTGCTCCTCGGTGTTGCAATGATCTTCTTGCTGCAGTAATACAGCAGAGTCGCTCCCTGTTTGCCACTGCGGGCTGAAAACTCACTTTTCAAAGAGATTCATTAACCCCACCCCTCGTCACTCTGAGATATGCTGTACTGGTTCTAATATGCTCTTGTTTCAAAGAAGCAGACCTCTACATCTGTCCTTTTATAACCAGTTTCTCCTCTTATATTAATACTCGCCCCTCTCACATGCGTATCCCAGGTTTGTTAGAATAATGTCAAGGCCCTCTTCACTCCTGATTATTGCTTTCTCACTATAAATATAAGCTTATTTCAATGTAATAAGTAAATAACTTCATTGTAAATATTGTTAGATAAGCTTCAGCTGGATGGCCTCAATGTAGAATAAACGTAATCTTTTATTGGTCCAATACTCCTGTACAGCCAAAGTGCTAGCTCAGTATTTTTAGTGCCTCATCATTTGTAGCAAGAACTCACCAGCCTGTGTTTACAGCCCTTGACACCTCATTTCAACAGGGAGCATGAAACTGAAACCCAGTGCTGTCCGACCTAAGCAAAAAGCTGTTTTGTTTTTCCAGAGTTCCCTGCCCCTTTGACATTTGCCTTCATCATAACAGGCTGCATCAGCAGAAATGTCACCGCCCCCAAAATACCCCAGGAGGGCTTCCACTTACTGCACAGAACTCTTCAAAGGATATCCTGCCGTCTCCGTCCTTGTCTGCGTTGATAATGGTCTTGTCCACGATCTGCTGGAGCTGCGTGTCCTTCAGGTTGTTGCCTACCATCATCTTTAGCACCTGGAAGAGCTCGCCGTTGGAGATGTAGCCGTCCTTGTCCATGTCGTAGATCCTGAAAGCGACTGTGGTGCAGGGCGTGGCAGGAGGAAGGGGAGGAACAGAAGCAGGGGTAGACAGGAGTGTCAATCAGTTACACAGTAACACCCACAGAGCACCAACTGTTAGGAGAAATTGTCTTTGATAAATTTATCTCTGAGGGTCACCAACCAGACTGACAGTAATGTTTGAAAGACTCTGTAACATGAAGCCTTTCGTCTTCAACTTTGTCCCTGTTGACCACGGTAAACTCTAGAGCAAACCAAAACAATAAGCCCTTATCAAACATGCTCTTGTTTGTCTTCCAGTTCCACTGGCTCCACTGAAAGCAGTGGCATCTCAGCTTTCTCCCAGTCACTTTGTTTTGAGAGTGTTTGATTCTAAAAAAACAGAACAGTGCTGGAAACTGGTAGTGTGACATTTCCACATAAAATTAACCGGGCTAGAAAATCATTTCTGATAGATTTTATTTTTGCTTTAGCCTTCAGCAGGTGAGCCGAAAAGTATTTTGCACACTGCTCAACATTTACTGTTTGTTGTAGCAGTAAGACAAGGTGGGAAAAACAGAACAGGTGAGACGCAGGGGACAAAGCCCCGGCTGGTTTTAGTCCCAAAGCAGCAAAACGAGCCGATAAGAGACCTTGAGTAGCCAGTAGTGCTACCTCTCGCCACATGAGGAATTTAATGAAGAAGCAGCTTTACTTACATCGAAGCTTCTGTTCCTTGTCCCCCTTGACGCTGAACTGCGAGACTCCCTCGATAAACTCTGGGAGAGGAGAACAACAATCAGTGCTGTGGGGTTTTACAGCTTATCAGGCAGCATTATGCCAGGATGTGAATATGTTCTTTGCAATATATATCAGAGCTGATCATTCAAATCAACAAATAACACAAAACATAAACTGAAAGTCCATCTATCAACTACGTAAGAATAGAAAGAACTCTTTTTCCAAACGTTTCCAGTTTTTATTCAATGCTATGACACTTATATTTAATTATTATTTTTTATTGACTTCCAAGATTTGGCGTCTCTGGCTATATATATATACACATTCCGTTTTCCATTTCCTCATTTCCATTTTAGAAAGCACTCCTACTGTAGTGAAGAGTTGAGAGACAAGAGAGACTGCTGGGTGCAAAGTCCCCAGATATCGAGATCTGATTATTTTTAATCAAGCATTGTAGTTGAAGATAATTTTGTATTTTTAAACTCGGAGAACAACAGGTCTGTTTCATAACACTTGTGTTTAAGGGCAGCACAGAGACATTAATACAGTATTAACATGAGCCCTTATGCTCTCTCTATGCGGCCACCATCTATGTACACTATGTGCAGTATTTGCAATGGTATTAATGGTGGATTAAGTTCTTGTACTGCCCGTTCCTAGTTCTGTCTCGGTGGTTGGTTAGCACACGTGTTAGGATGCTTTCATGCTGCTAATTTACATAGTGGTGAAATATGAATACTCATATTGACAAAACTGGTTTGCGGCACATTTCCTCCTAGTTTTTTGGGAGTTTCTATTGGCTCATTGCAAACCAGGTCTCTAGTAGAAGGTAAAGGTAATTGTCCTGTTTATTGGTACTAAGGTATAACCATGTTGTCTTGCACAAAAAATATTTAAACTCAAGGGTTTCCTTAGATATGCTGCATTCCCGGCCAATTTCAAGTTTATAGCAATGGGGCCCATGTAACTGATGCAGCTGTTCTGTTGTTTTATGGATGTACTGAGCTTGGTGTATGCTTGCAAGGAGTAACAAGATTAGAGCCTACTGTAGATGCCAAATATCAACTCAATACGCTCTGTATTCACATCGTAAATCCATTCCACGTGAGTTGGCTGGCCAAATTTAAAATTATGGGTAAAAATGAAGGCCTAAAAAGATGACTTCTGATCAAACCAAAGCAATTACTCAGGCCTTATTTTAGTCAGATAAAAGACAAGTGAACTGGGTGTTCTGCTAAAGTCACAATAACATATAAACTGTGAAAGTGGCACCCCAAATTTCAAACACTGAATTTAAAGTGAAGCAATTTCCAGAAAGCCGTATATGCTGCAATATGATAAAGCTGTGATCCAATTTGGGATAACAGTCAACTTATACCAATACCATATCAGCAGCGTTGTGGTATCTTTAAAACAGTTCAGAGACTAACAGAGACCAGAATAAAGCTGTAAAAGAAGAACCGGTAGTTCCCCACACCCGCAGAGATTATTGCATACCTTTAAAGTCCACCTCTCCATTCCCATCCGTGTCGAATATGTCGATAACCCTCTGCACCAGCGGGTTCTGTTGCAGCTCCGGCAGCGACATGAACTCCTCCACGCTGAGTGAGCCGGAGTTATCTAGGTCGAGTTTCTTAAACCTCTTCCCTAGCCTCTTAATCTCGTCAGCATCGACTGGACAAAGACAAAAAGAAAGAGAGAGAGGGAGAAGATCTGGATGAGACAGAGGAAAACGTGAGAAAACAAATTGTAAAGTGTGCAGGGGTCAGATGAATGGTGCCCTGACAGCCCCCTAAACTCAGAGCAGCCATACAGGGAAGTAATACAAGGCCAAAAAGAAAAAAAGGAGAGAGTTAAAATTGACAGGGAAAAATGAGGCATGGTGCACTGTTCACCTGCAGCGACATTCTCCCAAGATGGATAAAGAATCACATACACTAAGCCAGTGGATATTTATGCAAAAAATAAATATCCTGGCTAACACCTGCATGAACAGCAGTCATAAATTTTAGCAGCCACCACTTGCAACTAGGTCAAGGACACCACTTCCGGCCTGCACAGGACTGAGCTAACCGCTCCAAGGTGCAGACCCATAGTAACCACAGTACATTTTGTTCTGCTCTTCTCCAGAGAGACCTGAAATGGGTGCTAACTATTGAAATAGCTCCAATTTCTAGATTGCAAACACTACATGAAGCCAGCCCTGGTACTGCTCTGACAATACTGCTGTGAACCTAAAATAGGAAAAAGCAGGGAAAGGTAGAGAAATACGAGCTAGGAGAGGGAGTAAAAGAGGAATTAGCAGAAAGACAAAGAGACAAATGCAGAGATAGAACTTTTGCAAACTTACAGCCTTTGTTGTCTACTGGTGCTTTTTTATCATAAGGGGTCTGGATCTTTCGTTCCCCTGCCATCAGAAACAGCCCTAACTCCCTGGCCGGTATACTGAACAATGGCAAGGAGTAATCCAGAAGCAATAACAAAGCCAGTTGTTAATTACTACAGTATATAAGCTCATTCACACATAGTCACGTGATCCCATTGGCCAACCACAAACTACTACTTTGCCTGCTTTAATCTGGGATCCTAAATGACAGGGGATATCTATTAGCTAGGGGAGGAGTGAAGGGAGGGGGGGACAATAGAGAGGTGTGTTTATTCCAGTTCTGATCAGGTGTGCTGACCTCCATGAGGACAGCCGGTTCAGGTAAACCACAGGAAAAGATAAGACTGAAAGGTTGACTTATGATGTAAACTATAAAGGCACAACAGCCCAGAATGGAAAAAGAAGCTCACAGGTAAGTCAGATAGTGAGCTGAAGAAATGTTCCCTTCAGCCTCCTGGTGGTAATTACAGTAGAGTAGGACATGTTGGTAGGCTCTGATATCTCCTGCTTGTGTCGACGCAGGCAGCAATCAAATCCATCATGAATTCAGTCACAGGAGGCAAATTAAAGGAAAACCCTAAATAAATGAGTGGAGAAACATAACAAATGTATATGCCTCGATACAGGGTACGAGGGTCACTGCGATGGCCTTCACAGTTACCAGATCTCAACCCAGTTGAAAACCATATGAGAGCATTGGACAGCACTCTCCACCACCATCATCATCAAAACACCAAATGAGGGAATATCTTCTGAAAGAATTACGTTCATCCCTCCAGCAGAGTTCAGAGACTTTTTAAACGTTTTTCAATTTGTCACCCTTCTGCATCTACAGTGCAAAATAATTTTTAAAAAAAGAACAAAACCCAAATCAGGGGAACATAATGCACCTTATATACATTTGAATGTGCAGATCTGAATGCTCATTTGGATGTCTGCAATCCAACTAGACAAACATGTTAACGATCCCAAGTTGAAGCAACAGGATGTTGTCCCATCATCCCGCTTCTCATTATACGATGCGAAGACAGAGAGACGGGTGTGGGCTGCTTTTTTGGGGTTTCAACGTTCGGACATGCTGTGCTACATCAGCTCGATGAGTAATCAGAGTGCGAGTGTGGTGGAGGAGTACGGGAGGAATGAGAGAGATTGAGAAAGTGAAAGTGGGGATGGACACAGCCACAGCAGCAGACTCTTGTGTTGGTTACAACTAAGAAACCTTTAAGTAAAGAGCAGTATAACCTGTACAATCTGCTCAAGTCTAAACCATCATTCCTGCACATTTATTGTCCTTAGATACTATGTGCAGTATAGGCTTGAACTTCAGGTTTTGAACTTCAGGCAGCCGCAAGCAACCAATGGAGGTGGAGAATAGGTTATGTCAGTTCACCTGTCCTGGGAAATATGATATAAAGTCACATGTCGAATTGCATTATGTACAATTACACGTCAAATACTCATACATAACTACAAAATAAAGACAGTCCCTCAAAAATATGGTGTACATGTCATGGTTTAACAGTTAGCCGATTAATCGCTTAGTAGGTCGAGAGAATTAATAATTATCAATAATTTTGATAATTGATTAACCATTTCAGTAACTTTTTAAACAAATATTCTTCTCAAATGTGAATATTTGCATATTTTCTTAAGTCTTCTATGATAGTAAATAGAATATATTTGCATTGTGGACGTCTGTCCGAACAAAAACAAGACATCTGAAGACTCACCTTGGGCTATCTAGAATTGTGATGGGCATTTTTCACTGTTTTCTGACATTTTTTAAACCAGATGATTCATTGATTTGTTGTGAAAATAATCGGCAGATTAATCAATAATGAAAATGATTGTTAGTTGCAGCCCTCGTGTTATAAATATTATAGGAGTAATTCAGAATAACCTGACTTAAAAGGGACTATGACATATGAAGATTTATTTTTTTCCCCTTATATGACTGCAGCACACTGATGGTTTGAGAATTCATTCATGTCCTGTTGTTCCTTGATGGATAATGCTTTATTTATCTTCAGCATTAACATCAGCCACTGGTAAATTGTGTCTGTGTGCTGTGCAAGCACCTGGTAATTTGAATTTGTGATGCAAAACCACTGCAGCCAGTTGATTAATAAGCAGTTTCTGCCCTGTGTATCAGTAGGAAACACAGCCCTTCAGTATACAATGGATGTTTGTTATACTCTCATTTTCATGGTTTTTGCACACACAAGGTAGATTGGGTTGCTGGATTACTGCTTTGCTTTTATGTTCCTGACAACTCCTGATATATGATGAATCTGCACACAAGCACACACACACGCTCAAAATCTGATACATGCCACAGGGTTTCTGTGTCCACTAGGTGCGAGTTATCAGAGCCGAGCACGCGGCTGTCCTCTGACACAAAACACATCCTTATCAGCAGCCTCCTGTTTCCTGTTCACAGCACATGACACCGGCTTGGCTCATAGCGGTGGCATCAGTGCTACAGATAATCACCATACAGGGTTTAGTGCCCCCCTTTTAAATCAAAGCCGTATTTATTAAATCAAGGTCGCCTGTGGCGCAGCTAGATATGTGGTTTGTTATGGTTATGTATTTCATAACTTCCTGACACACTTCTGTAGATATCACACACCCCATACATTCTACAAGTGGGTGCAAGATGGCAACTGGGAGAGCAGCTCTCCCTTTTTGTTTGCCAATGACTTCATAATTAAAAAGCACTTGTCAACAAATAATAGAGTCATATTAAGGGTTGCCTAATGAGGAGAGAGGGGATAACTCAGGTACTTGAGTACGGAGAGCTCAACGTGAACTTCAACCGCTCTGAGGTTCTGTATCGCTCAGAAGTTTGAAAATGGAAAAAGACTAACATGGTTAAGACTCCTGTTTAGATTTGGTTCCCGGTGTTGTTCAACAGACAGAAAAAGCACTACCAGGGTTATGGGTTTCATTCCCACTCCGGCCAACCATGCTGATAATCAATTAATCATTTAAGTCATTTTTTTAAGGACAAATGCCAAAATTTACCAGGTACCAGCTTCTCAAATGTAATTATTTGCTGTTTTCTATGACAGTAAACTTAATACCTTTGGGTTTTGGACTATTGGTCAGACAAAACAAGACATTTGAAGACATCCCCTTGGGCTCTGGGAAAATGTGATTTTTTGAAATTTTATAGACCAAAAGATTAATCAAGGAAATAATGCCAGATTAATCAATAATGAAAGAATCATTAGTTGCAGGAACATCTGAACGCTGTGCCCAGATCCCTTCTTTCTGTCTGGAGCTGCCAAGTGAGCAGGTACATGTATTATTCATGCTAGCGAGGAAAACTGCTTTCTCACAGTCTGAGTTCCCTTCCTGGTCTCGAACCAACAAGTCCCACGTCTGCCAGAATCACAGACAGACTCGGCTCACAGCTGAGCCAAGTAAAACTCATGATTTTGCTACAGCAGTTAGTTTAACTGACTTATACAACATATGGCTCTTTCTGAAAACAGTTATGGTCAAGAGGCAGAGATTCCCGAATCGTATCATAGCTGGGGGTTTATGGCTCTGTAGAAAACACCTAATAAACTAATGAGGTTCTCTGATTTAACTGTCATTATCTCATGCTCTTATGCAAAGTCTTTCCAGTGAGTGCAGTAAAATAAGCTTAAATTCATCAGCTTTACAAGCACTGGCTGTCATCCTCCTTTACGGCAGCCAAAATCTCAAAATGTGGTGCGATGACAGGTACCGAAAACTGTCCAACAAATCAGCTACTAGTGAGCCTTGGTTTGATTACAAGAAACAGAATCAAATAAAAAAAAACTGGAACAAAGTGTCACTGTATTTAGAGGAGTTCCTGAAATGACCATGCTTGATGAAAAGAGCGAGGCACAAATATGAGAGCCAGGGAGGAAAATCAAGAGGTGCTCTTATTGTACATACAAATTACAGAAATTACTGTTGCAGAAAAAGTGACTGAGATCACATGAAATATTTTATATTGTAAATGTCCTGCCAGGTTTGGCAGGTTTCTGCACATCTTCCTTGTTTCTTTTTACATTAAAAAACAGGATATTGGGGAGGGATATGATATGAAAGCTCTAAAGTTAGGTGGGATAAAACCCGCAAAATGGACCCTGTTCTTGCTGATCGCTAGCCTCCTCCATGACCACCGCTTGCAGAGGAGGAAACAGACGTGTTTTTAACCCCGGCGTCAGGCTGTATGTTTGAGCCTTTGGCAGCAGAGACAGCTGCGATGATGTGGGCGATGTTGCAAACTGACACTCAAATGCACACCCATGTCCCATGTTGCTAGTTAGAATATGGATGAAGGTACAGTAGAGCTGCAGGGTTTACATGATGGCTGGCTAGATCACCCTAAAACCTATAATCACATGTTGTATATACAGCATGCCTTTGAGTGCAAGATGATTCAGCAAAAACTATTTTTACACTTTACAGGAAGAGAAAATTATGGATTTCAATACAGAACTGTGCTTTTCATTACTTTTATTTTGTATAAAAACAATAACATAGTGGACTAATACACCCAGGGATGCATTTTTCATTTAATGGAACATTTAAGGGAAAACTATCCAGAAATGTTCCAATGTGAAAGAAATGGTTTTCTGAGAGAGCTGCACAGTCATAGAGGCTCCTCACACTGCTATGCTAATGAGCGGCTCTGAGGGAGACCCAATGTAACTGTGAGATGATTATGATAATCTGGTATACTCCACCGCGGAGCACAACACACACACACACGCACGCACACTTTCATAAGCGCTGCATGTACCCTCAACTGTGTTACTAGGCAACTGGAACCCGTTAGCCCCCCAAAGTAGCCCACACACACGAAAGAAGGAGGAACATTTAAACAATTGTTCATGATGTGTACGCATGAAAACACATGCATATGTAGATGTCATCAGCTTTCGAGTGCACACAGGAGGCTCACACTATGTCTGTCACACACACATTAGCATCAATTAACATGACAAAAAGTCTATTGTCTATAGCAGTGATACTCAGCTTACGGCCTGTGGGCAAAATCTGGCCGGGTGGCCCGTCGACTATTTCAATTCACAATGAAAATAAACTGATAAACTGATTCACACTGGGAATCTTTTGTTTATACCAATT
>VMKM01002261.1:0-60000 GCA_008360985.2 Macquaria ambigua
ATATAAAGAGTCGGTCTAGACTTGCTCTACTAGAAAAAGTGCCCTGAGATAACTTTGTTATGATATGGCGCTATATAAATAAAACTGAATTGAATTGAATAGCTTGGACTTCCTCTTCTTCAGACCAGGTGATTGCGGCTTGCATTAGCTCGATAAATGTCAAGTCCTTTTCCTCTTTGACCCTTCTTTTTGTTTCACGTCTCAAGAAATCTTCTCTGAGACCCAACACCAGCTGCTCCTTTAAAACACCATCAGCATTAGGGACACGATCTGGTTCTCTACGTTGGATTTGACTCAGTTTTCCTTGAAGGTCATATGCATAAGAGCGTATAGTCTCTCCCGGCATCTGCCTTCTTTCATAAAACTCCTTAAGCCTCGTATCAATGGGGACCTTATCACCATAGGTCTGCAAGAGGACACTGAATATTTCACTAACAGAGCGTTCCTTCCCTTTCAGCATGAACTTCAATGTTGCTTCAGCTTCATCTTTCAAATGTTGTTTGACCAGTTCAATGCAGTCCTCTTCGGATGCTTTCATGACTTGGAAAGCAGACTTTATTGACACAACCCATTCTTCAACACTTTGATCACTGGGCTTGGTTTGACCTCCACTGAAATCTGGGAGCTTACGATCTCTCTCAATGTAAATGGCAGGTGGGACCTTTAAGGCAGCAGTTTGTTGGTCAATAACAACTTTCGCCAGTGTAAGGGCTTCTCTTTGTTCTGACCTGGCCTGTTGCAGGGCACCTGCCTGTTTGGTGAGCCACCTCTGTAGCTCAGCAAAGTCTTTTCTTAGGTCTTCCAGTTCCGACATCTTTAGGCTGGCTGACCTGGGACCGGTGTATACTGTAACTTAGGTTAACGATAGGATCTATGTCCCCGCCCCAATACCACTGGTCTCACTACCTACAGATGTAACTATGTTTTTACCTATCCTGAGGTGTGATGTTATTAATGTTAATACTGTCAAATATTAAGAACGACCCTATTACGTTTCCCACGTGCATATGTCCAACGCTAAAGTGAATATTTGTATCACTTACACTTGCAAGTAAAGCGCAACACAGTTCGCAAAGCCCCAGCTTAAACTCGTGTTTCGACGTCTGGTCCTTTTCTTTAATATATGCTTTGCTTGAGCAAGAATGCAGCTTTATCGCGACACAGGCAAAAACTTGGCCTCTACTCTTACCGACATATTTTCTTCTCTGCCCCTGTACACACCTCCCCAAGTCAACCAAGAGCCCTGATTGGTCAACGCAAACATACACCCTACACTCCTGATAGGATGATACATCTGTCCGACAACAGTTGACTAGACAGGATTACAAAATAAAAGCCTGTAAGAATACGTTGTATACCTTACGTAGGGATTTTATGTATCTTTATGTATGATTTTATACATCTTGCACGTGCCGCGCATTTCTGTGCGTCTCAAAGGTGTGTGCCATGACATGTGCATGGTCGGCAGAGCAGTACTCCTCCCCACAGTGTTTGAGCGCCGGGCAGAGGCAAACCGAAGCAGTCAGAAATGTCAGAGGATGAATCACATAGTTTCTTAGAGAAAATTAAAGTTATCTGAACTTTGTTTTATTTAAATAAAATATATGTTGTGTGTTTCATAAAGCAGTAGTTGTGCTTTATTTATCATCCTCCATATAGAGCCTAGATTCTAGATATTGGTGTATTACTATTCCATTGGCTTCTATCCCATTCCATTATAATATTCGACACAAACATCATGAGACTATACCTGCTAGTTACTAGATGGTTCTGACTAAACAAGACAAATGATTCTTTCACTGCCCTGTACAGAACAAATATAGATACTATATTTGTGAAAACATTTGCAGGTGGTTGATCATGTATGTTTGTAAGAGGGACAGTCTTGCACTCATGAAAGCCTGTAACATCTGTCCTTGCCGCCTCTGTATTGTATACAGGTATATTTGTTGTGTGCAAATCAGTAAAGCCTCCTCAAAGACACCCATATCCTCTTTTTCACAGATAAAAATGAAATTGCAGAACTCATTTGTAATCAAGAAGTAACTCCTCTGGTACCAAAATCATTTGCAAATGAGTTGAAACAGTGTCTCTGGGCCCAACTACAATTATCTTTAAAATTATATAATTAATACCACGGTTGAGAGGGAAAATGATCACATAGTCAATCTGGATTTAAATTACAGAGAAGCTTGATGCAATTCCCCTACCTAGAGCAAATAACCCAATCCAAATGGGACTATAGTTTCCATTATATTCTGGGTTTGATACAATTTTAGGAAGTGTTGCCACAAATAGGGAGACTTTTTCTTGGACTTTATTCATGGAGGGTGCACCATCCAATTTTAGGTGCAAACAAATATCTATGAGATCCTAGTGTGAAAGAACAATTTATGGCACAAGTGGGAAGAAACAACAAAAAAGGAGCAGTCAATAGCAAGATGGCATGGTAGGCTAAATTGTAGGCTGTTTCCACTTTTTATATGCACTATTGCATATTGGCATTGCTTTAACTATCACAGAAGCAGTAGGCCTTTACGTATTAAGCAGAAAAGCAGAATATGACAACCAATAAAGGATCTTTCTGCTTGGTGAGAAAAGAGACAGATTTATTAAGTGTGTATGAGTAAACATAGGTCTTCTGTAGTTGGAGTCAAAGCTTTAGTGGACCAAGCTAGACAACATTGTAATCATGTAAGCAGAAGCCCTCAGTGCATGTAGCCCCATCCATGTAATAGTCACCAGCCACTCCTGGAAAAAATCCCTTGCTAATGTTATTCTAATGGAAGAGAGTCCTTGTTATGTGCAAAAATACATTCTGTTAGTTGAAACTAATATGAGGCTTCAGCAGTGTGTTACACAAATCTATCAAAGTTTGAATGCAAAATTATTTTGAATACAAAATTTCCTCTTTTTGTTTCCCTGCACAGTTTGCTTAACACAAAAAGGTAACTTTACACTAAACGTCTGTAACTTTGGAAAGTATCCACTTGATTTGTTTAAAGCTGGGGTAGGCAAAACCTGTGCAAGCCCCAGGCTTCAGAGGCAGCTGCGATGCCGTCTAACAGCAGGATGAGAGGCTAGTACACCACACACATGCCACTGTCCCCCTCAAAAGTTATTCTCCACTGTTTGTCATCATGCCTTTTTGCCACTCGTCGATACAAACACCATGGCGTTGATCATAATGAGCCCGAAGCTCCGTGTGGAGCCGGGACGTGTTGTTTTGTACTATAAGCCACTTTAGGCAAAGGATGAACAGCAGGAACATAAATGACCAAAAACTGTTTCACTGTACAAGACAGACTTGAAAAAACCTATCCTTTAATAAGTCATGTCATGCCAAGCACACTCAGAAAACCATTGGTGTCTTATAAGTCTTAAAAGAGTACTCCACTGATTTACCATTGCACTCCTGTTAAATTGTCAGACTGACAATGGACAGTTTAAAAAAAACAAACAAAAATATATATACATATATATGTATATATATATATATATATATATATATAAACCGATGCAGCAGAACCAGGGATACAGCATCGTATCTTTTATTCCACACATTCTTCTTCCTTGTCAAAACCTGGTGCCTGCATTACCCAAAATGCTACTCGACCGCCAACAGTTTGGACGGAGACTTGGGTGTGTTGTGCTAGTAGTGACTGATATAGCCTGGAGCCTCTAGCCTCAAGCAGAGATAAAGAGCGGACTACATAGTTCTGGTATGCTCACTACGGCACTGCTGCTGCTCCCCTCCCCCAGATTTTTTTTATTTTCAAACTTGTAGTCTTCAGCCCCAACCGGCGCTGACTCAAGTAACATCACTTGAGGACAGTTATCAGACTTCACACAGCTTCCTCTGACAACACAAAAGGCTTTATACAACTTCTTTCAAATATGCAGTTCCCAACACCTGGAAACAGACTTTGATGTGCAAAATCAGTGTTTCCCCTTTAAGCCTGAAACCTCTCCTTCCTAAATAATATATTTACTTTGCACTGGCAAACTATATGTCATATGTCGTGTCTAATGTGTCAACTGAAATTCTTAACTAAAGTGTGACCTACAGTTCTTCAGTTCGGGGCGCTTCAGCAGACAACAAAGGATGAAGCTGTCTGCTTTGATTGTGCTTTTGTTTGGTCTTTTCAGCACTGCAGCCCTTTTCTTGCTGTAAAGCCCCCTGGAGGACTCAGGAGTTTTACCCCTGCAGGTATGTAGGAACACATATTGACTGTGTTTACACTGTGATAGCTGGGTGTTCTCAGTTGTGAAGTTCCAGTCACCCTATCATCAACAGTCTTATGACTGAATACTTGTATCCACAGTCATAAGATTCTGTGTTTGATTCGCTGTTAGTGCTTGATTTTATTTAAAACGGCTAAAATCAATGTTTTATAATAGCAATGTGTCCAATGTGAAAACAAGGTGACAATGTGAAAGGGGTTACTCGTGGTGATGAACCTACAGAGAATTATCACCTGAATCTTCAGCTGCCTTCAGCTTTATGGAGCTTTATAGAGAGTTTCAGCTCATTGTTTAGGCGTCCGACAGAGCTGAGAATGAATATTGGACTTACATTTATCAATTGGTTGTGTGCTGTTTAGTGCTGTCAATCTTCTTCTATAATCCCATTTGAATTTCATTCCTTATTATTTTTAATGTTAGAATTATATTTGAATGTTTAATGCTCAGATTTAGCCTATTATTAATATTTACTATGTACCTATACACTGTATAAACAGGCTTATGCATTGCCAATGCCACTATCAGCATGTGGATTTTATATGTTCTGTTCAGTAGAGGGCATTCCAATATTACCAATAAACATTTAGAATTATCAACAGGTGAAAGCTTTCTTGCTAAGTAATAATTAAGCTTAGGCACAAAATAAATAACGTTAACTTGGCGGGCAGCTGTTAAGCCCTGTGATGAGGGGGAGGGAGGCACAAAAGAGAGTCTGCATTCCCAATGGTAGCTGACCCAGGTGTGCCTTGCGATGTCAGACCAAAGATAAAAATTGCTCCGATGTTGATGCGTCGACAACCCAGAGACTTATCATAACATGACAACACAAGAGAGATGTATCGACTGATGCAACAACAGACATTACAGAGTTGCTTGCAAAGAATCAGCAGCTGTTTCATTTACCACAAAGAGACATTCCAGTGTTTCATGGAGACCCACTGGAGTATAGATCCTTTTATGAGAGCATTCAGCCATGGTATTGATAACAGAGCTGACAGTAGTGCTGACAAGTTGTACTTCCTCGAGCAGTATATCAGAGGTGAGCCATGGGACTTTGTGAAGAGCTGCCAGCATATGCCTGCAGATCGTGGATACGCAGAGGCCATGAGGCTGCTTCAAGACAGGTACGGAAACGAGATAAAGATTGCTACAGCTTTGATGCAAGTAGTCTGAAGTCTGAAGATGGAAAGGCAGCTCTCCAAGTGCTTTCTCATTGCTCTTGGTGAGCTGTCGCAACATAATGGAAGATATTGATTACATGGAAGAAATGGATAATCCCACAAACATGAGGGCCATCATTTCAAAGTTGCCATTCGAGATGAGAGAATGATAGAGAGCTCATGCTTATGATGTCCATGAGTGGCATCAAAGAAGAGCCAGGTTCACAGAGCTGGTGGACTTTGTTGATCGCCAAGGAAAAATCATGTCTGATCCCCTCTTCGGAGGTCTCAAAACAGCAACAGCTGAAAAGAAAGACACAAAGAAGTTTCAATAAGGAAACAATGCAAAGAAGAGAAGTCAATTGAAGATAAACATGGTGAATAATGGAACCAAAGACTGATGCTACATCATCATTCAGCTGTGCATTTGCAAAGATGTGTGTGTTTTGTGAAAAGAATCACACACTCGCAGAATGTTGCAGGATAACAGAGAAACCACACAAGGAAAGAACAGAGTTTCTGAAGAAAAATGGATTTGCTTCGACTTCCTGGTGAAAGGTCATCTAAGCAAAGAATGTAAAAAGAGAATGACGTGAGCTCTGTTCTCAGCATCATCTCAGCATGCTACACTTCTCAAAGCAAGACAAAGGTGCAAATAAGAAGAAGACTGAGACTGGAGCAGATGGAGCTATCAATGAAAGAAACACTGCCAGTACACAGACATCGCTTCATCAAGAGACAAGCGCCTGCACTGGGGCCCCAATAGCAAGCAACTGTGTGCTTGCTATTGTGTACTTGCTATTGTGCCTGTCAGAGTGAAATCCAAGAAGAGCAACAAAGCTGTGGAGGCCTGTGCATTTATGAACCCTGGCAGCTCTGCAACGTTTAGTACTGAGGCACTAGCAAAGCAGTTGAATGTTCAAGGCCGAAAGACTGAGAGAGTGAAGTGCTATATCCTCACTGATTTGGAAGTCACTGGTCTTGAAGACAACAACTTTAATTGAGCTATCCAAGGTGTTCACACACAGAAGTATTGTTTGTTGTTTTCAGAGACAACATTCCACTACAAAAAGACCTTGACAGATGGCCATACCTTAGAGAAGTAGGGCTGTCTTACATTGACACTGAAGTGGAACTTCTCATCAGAACCAAGGAACACAAAATCTTAGAGCCGTGGAAAGTGATCCATAGACAGGACAACATACCATAAGCGGTAAAGACTGCTCTTGGGTGGATTTTGAACAGTCCAGTCAAAGAGCCAACTGACACTAAGGTGGATAACAATGCACAGTCATGTTCTGCTATCAACAGAATTGCCGCTGTTAATGTGGAACAGCTACTCATACAGCAATATAATCATGACTTTCCTGAACGCAACTGTGATGACAAGTCAGAAATGTCACAAGAGGACCACCACTTCATGGACTCGCTCTGCACGTCTTATGGATGGACATTACTACATAGATCTCCCCATGAAGAAAACCCCAAATAACCAAAGGGCTGCAATGCAATGAGCACTAAACCTCAAGAACAAGCTGAAGAAGAATCCTGTATTCCTTGAAGAATACACAAGCTTTATGAATGACATGGTGAACAAAGGATATGCAGTGAAAGTGCCAACAACACAACTGAGCCGCCAAGATGATAAAGTATGGTATATTCCCCACCATACCATCCACAAAAAAAGAATTTGCATGTAGTGTTCGACTGCACCGCCAGCTGTCAAAGAGTCTCATTCAACAATGAGTTTCTACAAGGACCAGACCTAACCAACTCTCTTGTTGGAGTGCTTACCCAATTCAGACAGAAACCAATCGACATGATATTGAGGCGGTGTATTATCAAGTGAAGGTTCCTGAAGAAGATACTGACCTTCTGTGCTTCCTGTGGTGGCCAGAGGTAGACATAAGCATAGCTGAGTACAAGATGGTTTCTTTGGTGCGACTTCCTCCCCCAGCTGTGCCAATTTTGCAGAAGAAAACCGCTGTAAGTCATCACCTAAGGCTGTGGATACAGTTTTAAAGAACTAGTATGTTGATGACTGTTTGAAGTCAGTCACCAGCGAAGCTCAAGCCTGTGAGTTATGTGAAGACCTTACAGCATTATGTGCTAATGGAGGATTTCACCTGACGAAGTGGACAAGCAACAGCTGTGCATTGCTTTCTTCTGTTCCAGACTGTGAGGAAAGAAGTGAGAGACTTGGACTTGACCCATGTTGTACTTCCTGTGGAACAGGCTTTAGGAGTACTGTGGTGCATTGAGGAGTACTGTGGTGCATTGAGTCTGACTCGTTCAAGTTCAGGATCAATTTGAAAAACAGACCTGTCACAAGACGAGGAATTCTCTCAGTCACAAGTTTGATCTATGATCCACTGGGTTTCCTAGCTCCAGCAATCCTGCCTGCAAAGACACTCATGCAACAACTGTGTAAAGAAAGGCGTGTGTGAGACAATGAAATCAAACACCTGGGCCGAAAGTGGACCACGTGACTACAATAGCTACACCAACTGTCATATGTAAGTGTGACCAGATTTGTAAGACCAGTGGACTTGAACCTGTCGCTACAGCACAGCTCCACCTCTTTCCTGATGCATTTGTAGACAATGTGCAAGCAGTTTGAAAGCACACAGCTTTTGACCGTATCTAAAGAAAAGGAAATATTGTATTCTGTTGGAATGAATTATAAAAGCTGAAATAAAATGACAGCATCGATATTCAAAATGTCTGCGTGAGTTATATGCACCACACCACACCTGGCTTAATTAAGAAGAACTTAAATTTTGCTGCTACAAGGAGGATATGTCTGTTCCTCACCCAGGATGCAGCACAGGTTCTGGTCCAGGCTCTTGTCATCTCGCGCCTAGACTACTGCAACTTGCTCCTGGCTGGTCTGCCTGCATGTGCCATCCAACCTCTGCAACTAATCCAGAATGCAGAAGCCACACAGCCACACAGCTACAGCACAACAAAATCACGACTGCTTGCTGTCCTGGCTCCACAATGGTGGAACGAGCTCCCCATCAACATCAGGAGAGCAGAAACTGTACACATCTTCCGTCGCAGACTGAAAACTCATCTGTTCAGACTGCACCTTGGCCCATAAATGACAAAAACAAAAAAAACTCTTTCTCTATTTCTTCTTGTTTCTAAATGATGTAGCACTTGAAGCAGTTCAGCATATTTGATGAAGTTGATGTACTTGCATGATTTTTGTAATTTTTGGATTGTATCCCCATGGTTGAATGCACTTATTGTAAGTTGTTTTGGATAAAAGCGTCAGCTTAATAAATGGAACAAGTTCACCATATCAACTTAAAAGATGATGATATATAAATGTTGTGTTGTTCACCGCTTGTTTCAACTGCCCACAAGTGGCCAAAGAAAATAGGTTATTGCAGGTCCAGCACTAACAAATTGACATCCACTTATGTTGTCTTCTGTGTTTTCATACTTCATACTGATGACTGCAGTTTCACAACCTCTGGTCTGACCTAATTTACTCCCACAACACTGTATATGATACACTAATGTCACATCCACAGTGTACAAGCCTGTCAATGTAGCTCTATGGCACAGAGGAATAAGCTATATCCAACTTTGATTACACAGATAATACTTGTATATAGGATAAATTCATTGTTGGTTTGGATCTTTTCCTGGGATTTCTGATGAGAAGAAAACATAAAATATCATCAGCCTTATCATTTCGGTTTGAATTAAGTTAATGAATGTGAAATCTACTTCCTACATTGGGACTAACGGATGTCACTGAACGTAAATTGTTAATGCAAAATAGCTGCTTACAAATGCCATTCATAGGAGATAGGGTTGTGTATGTTCCTTCTGCTGGACACATCACATCTGTCTGCAAACTCCCACAGCTGTAGAAGGTAGTAAATGAATGCAGATGTGTTCCACAAATGTGAATGAATCTTACAATTCTTAAGCCTTGAGCCTTAAAACTGGTTCTCAAAATGATCGCAAACAGGAATACCCTCACTCACACGCATGCACACACACACATACACACACACACAGACCTTTCAATTTCCCCAGACCTCTCCCTTCCCTTCCTAGCTCTTCAGATCAGCATGGATGTGAAGCCAAACGCTGGGAGGGGAAGCTGAAACGGTGCTTTGGAGCATTGCACTTGACAGACCACCGCCTGGGGCTATGAACGAGTCGGCAGCCTCCTTCCTTCCCCTTCCCTCCCCTCTCCCACCCTCAAATTCTCATCTCTCTTTACCCTCCATCCCTGTATCAAAGCCTGCCCTCAACCTTAAACCTAGGAGAAGGAGGCCTGCTGTCTGTTTGAACAGTGACCTTCTGGAAGGATCCCTTAGTGGAACGACAGGGATGGAGTGAAGTTATGGAGTGGTGGGAAGGAAAGGCAGGTTAAACATGGGTGGAGAAAAAGGAGTGAGTCTGCAGAAGGGGTGAGATCATGAAGAGAGGAGGAGAGGAAGGGGGGGTTACGTGTGAAACCTTACTGTCCGTTTTAATATTCCCGGCAGAGAGAGAAACAGACAGAAAATCGATCGCTTCATTTTTTCTCTGATATGAAAGAGTTAGACAGAGGGCTGAGCTTCAAGTCTTTCTCTTTCTCCCTCTACCACCTTGAAAATCATCTCTTCTCTCATCTGTAAGTCATAGAGACAGAAAAAGTATGTCTGAGGGAACAACCAGGGAAATAATGAGAATTCAGGGTGAAAGGAGCACCCTACTTTATATCCTTTTCTTTTCAAGCATGACAAGTAGTATCTAATTTAGCTTTTTCCTCTTGCATTCTCTCACTCACTTTTTAAAGTACAGTAGGTCTGTGGCATTTTGAGTTTTACTGTTCCATTACTGATTAGTGTTACACTTTTTTTCTTTTTTCTTTAGTCATTTCATGAAAGTTTGCACATTTATTGTTCTAAATAGACAGTGTCTGCTAGGTGTCCCCTGGGGAAACTCTTGTGGAGTATAGGAAGTGGTGTGTTATACACAAGCTCCACAATGGAATGGTTTTGATGTTAACAATAAATCAATACATTTTTAAATAATAAATAAAATACTCCTTGTAATACCACAGGGCTGCTATTGCTAACTGTTCTACTGAGTATCAACACCACAGTCTTACCTTTGAAAACTGTCACTTTCAGCTTATTGTTTTGGTTATCAACATAATAAATCGGGGCATTTCTGGGTAAATATCAGAAATGCTCCCTTTCCACTCAGCATCTGGAGGGGTGTGTCAGTGTCTGTGTTTGATTAACAGCAGCTGGAGGGGCAAGGCAAGACAAGATAGCTTTATTTATATAGCACATTTCAAACACAGAAGCAATTCAAAGTGCTTTACATATGCAAAGAAAAACATTAGAATGACGTTTATAAACAATAAGCAATAAAAAACAGAATAAAATCGATTAAGATAAAATAAAAATCAGATATTAATTAGATGAAATAAAATAGCATACATAAAATGAAGTAAAAAACAATTGGAATGGACCAGAAATACAGTTATAGTGCAGTTACAGCGCAATAATTAGTACGTTACGTTATAAGTAGTACGTTACCCCAAATGCAACAATAGAAATAAAAATGCAGTAGAGAAACCAATCCATCAAAGGCACAGGAGAACGACAGAGTTTTAAATCTAGATTTAAAAGTAGCTAGGGTTGGGGTGCATTGGAGATCATCAGGAAGTTGGTTCCGTCTGTGTGCAGCATTGTAGCTGAAAGCAGCTTCATCCTGTTTTGTTTTTGTTTTGATTTATATTCTTCAAGGAGATCAGAAATGTATTTTGACCCGAGATTATTGAGTGATCTATAAATTAGCAGAAGCACTTTAAAATGTTTCCATAAGTAACTAGAAGCCAGTGTAGAGATTTAAGAACAGGAGTAATGTGCTCAATTCTCTTGGTTCTTGTTAAAACTCTGGCAGCAGCGTTCTGAATGAGCTGAAGTTGTCTGATGGTCTTTTTGGGAAGACCAGACCAGAGACCGTCACACTACTCCACCCTGCTGGAAATTAAAGCATGAATGAGTTTCTCTAAATCTTGTCTTTATTTGTTTGAGATGATAAAATACTGATTTAGGTATTGCCTTGATGTGGTTGCTGAAGCTAAGATCTGGGTCTATTAAAACACCAAGAATTTTAACTTGGGATTATGTCTTTATAGCTCTGGAATCAAGCTGAGCAGTAACTTTCATTCTTTCCTCCTTGTTGCCAAATACAATGATTTCTGTCTTGTCTTTATTTAATTGAAGGACATTCAATTGCATCCACCTATTTACTTGCTCTAACCATTGATAGAGTGAGTCTATGGGACCATAGTCACTTGATGAAAGAGCTAAGTAAATGTATGTCATCTGCATAGCTGTGATCAGCAACATTGTTGTCATGTATGATTAAACCTAGAACAAGCATGTACAGGTTGAATAATAGTGGACTGAGAATCGAACCCTGGGGTACTCCACATGTCATGGTGATCCGCTCAGATTTATGATCACCAAAAGCAACAACATAGCCTCTGCCTTCGAGATATGATCTGAACCAACTGAGGACTGTGCCAGATAACCCCACCCACAAATATCATTTAACACCTGAATCAGTGCAGTCTCAGTGCTGTGATGTTGCCTGAAGCCAGGTTGAAATCTGTCTGAAAGGCCATTACATTTAAAATGTTATTGAGTTGAATTAAAACAGCTTTCTCAATAATTTTTCCAATAAAGGGAAGATTAGAGATGGGTCTTTAATTATTCAATATTGAAGGATCTAGGTTGTCTTTCTTTAGAAGAGGCTTAAGAACTGGAGTTTTCAGTGATGTTGGAAAAACGCCTGATAGGAGTGAGCCATTTACTATTTTCAGCACATTCATTTACAAACAACTGAAAATATTTTTGAAAAAGCTGGTTGGCAGGGTGTTAAAACAGCAGGTGGATGGTTCACCACTTCCTCCAGAGTCCGATTGTTTGACATGGAGGTGAGCAGACTGAACATGGCATGGAATTGGTACAGATTAGCAGGATTTGATCCTTGAGGTGGGCTTGAGGAACCACCAGGCCACTGACACTCTATCCCCCCTCATATTTTACTAATGCAAAAATGACAAATTTGAGTTTAAATTGTTTTGTCAACTGTTGTTTCAAAGGTAAAAAATGAACAGCAAAGTTTAATGCAAAATAGTTGCATATGAACACAATTAGTTGGAAATAAATTTGAAGCACTGGGTCAAAATATGTTGAAATTTCCATTTTGAAATGATTCTTAAATTATTATTATTCATATCTTTACAAGAACAATTTTTTTCTTCAAATGATTTCCAGCTTCCCATTTTTATTCATTCATTACTTCATTCAGAGCTTAACTGAGAGAACGGTCAATTCAAGAATATCTGAACTGAAAATCCTGGCATCTTAAAAACTGGCTCTGTGATGTAGTTAAAGCACTGCCCATCCTGCTGTATATGAGATAGTGCTGGAGCTGTCCAACTGTCCTTTAACTGATAAAACAAGGAGACGCTGTTGGCTTTGGGTCGTCTGGATGGAGTCTGATTGCCTGCCCGTCTCTCCGGTGCAATCCACTATCAGGTTTGGTGGTGCCACTCAGGAACCACTTGCAAAGACCCATGTGCACGCATACACACATGCACACACTTTGACACACTGACACACACTCTCACACACCGGAAGAGAGGGGCTCTGTCACACTCTGATGCATACAGGCCCCACAGAAATATTACCAAAAGCAGATTCGCACTCATACTCACTCAGGGTACACTGTAAAATATTTACATATGCTTGAAAATTCCAACATGCATGTCACAGTCATGCACATCCATGTGGATACTCACACAGTTAATGAAAAGCAGGATTCCTGGGAGTGTCTGGCCAGAGTTTGATCTTTCTCTCAGATCAATGTCAGTAGATTGCAGGGGAGCAGTGAGGCTCACATCTCCACTCAATACTAAGACTAGACCAAGCGGCTGTGTGTGTGTGTGTGTGTGTGTGTGTGTGTGTGTGTGTGTGTTTGTGTGAAAGAGAGAGAGAGAGAAACTGATTTTTAAGAGTAGCCATATGACAATCTGTTTAACTCATGTTTGTAGAACTGCTACCTTGGGACTTGGACACAGCTGTAAAGGCTAATATCAAAACAATTTTAACTTCAAAAGAATACATGTGAAATGACCTAAATCTGTTAAGGAAAAAAAACAAAGCAATACAGTGAATATTACATTACATTTATTTAACTGACGCCTTTATCCAAATCATGCAAATACATACAACTTACTGAACTGCATCAAATGCTACATTTAGAAACAATAAGAGAGAGAAAAATGTTTTTTTTATGGCCCAAAGTGCAGTCTGGAGGAGCAGTGTAGTGTGGGAGAACTTGGATAGGTTGAAGACCAGCTGCTGCATTCTGCCAAGTGACTTGGTGTAAAAAGAGACGATAAGGGGGCCCAGAACAGAACCCTGAGGGACTCCAGTAGTGAAGCTACAAGGTTCAGACACAGATTCTCTCCAAGTTACCCTGTAAGTGCGGTCCTTGAGGTAAGAATGGAACAGTGAGAGTGAGAGCCTGAGACTCCCAGTTCTTGGAGGGTGGAGGATCTGGTGGTTCACCATGTCAAACGCTACTGAAAGGTCCAGCAGGATGTGTGGAGTTCCTCTGTGACCGCAAGGAGGGCAGTCTTAGTTGAGTGGCCTGCCTTGAAACCTGACTGGTAGGTGTCAAGAAAGTTGTTCTGGTGGAGATATGCAGAGAGTTGAGTGAAGACAGCATGCTCAAGTGGAAGAAGAGAGACAGGTCTGTAATCCTTCACATCAGAAGGGTTGAGTGTGGGTTTCTTTAAAAGAGGGTTCACTCTAACTGCTTTTAGAGTGTTAGAAAAACAACCAGTTATCAAAAAGGTATTGATGAGGGGGGCGAGGAAAGGAAAGAGGTCAGGAGCAATAGACAGAAGAAGGTGAAAGGGGATAGGGTCACCAAGGCAGGTGGTCTGCCATTTTCTTTTAGCTCCCCATAGGGTGGTTCTGTCAGCGCGCACTGAGTCAGACAACCACGGAGCTGGAGGGGAGCCTGTTGAGAGGTGAGAGGACAGAGAGAGTCCAGAGAAGAGGACAAAGTAGAGAGGAGAGTATCCGTGGCAGAGTTGGGAGGCATGAGTGAGAAGGAGTCAGGTGAAAGGAGAGCTGATAGAACAGATGAGGCAAGAGAGGAGGGAGACAGGGAGCGAAGGATGTGGCAGATAGGGACAGTATGTGTAGAAGAGACAGGTCTGACAGTTTGTGAGAGGGGGAGAGAGTAAGAGCCAGAGATTAACTCAGTCTTTTGGGAAGCCCCTGTGACTAGCACTGGGTCTCAATTTGAATACTTCTGCTAGTAGACTTACATGCAGTACACTGTGTACACTACATACTTACGTAGTGCGTGAATTTTGACAGGGTAGTGTTGTCTCAAATCGAACTCGGCTGACGATCGCAACATTTGACTTCTTCTTCTTCTTAATGGTGAAATGCAAGCTGAGCATTATCGCCAATATTTGGCTGCGATTGACGCCCACAAAATATCTATTTGCTCACTTGACTTCAATTCTACTTTATTAAAAAGACCTGATACACCATTCCTGAACAGAGTACTGGCCTGGACTCATATAATCATGTAGAGCATAATCTACTGTAAGGAGAAGTGTTTACTCTGTGTGGTCTTGTGCCCATTTTTTGTATTTGCTGGTCATTTTGGTACCGTGAGGGTCACTGTGGCTGTGAGGGAAAAGGATTGAGTGAAATGTTGAAAAACTCCTCGGAATGCAGTATGTGTTGATCCCCTGACTCTGTCTGGATGTGAGCCTACTGTCAAATCCTTCAGGTTCTTCCCAATTGTGGATTTTCCCAAAGCCTTCTGGGAAACAGTGTTCTGAGGAAGCTTTTTAAGCTCTGCTGATCATGCCTGCCAATGGACAGCAATCAATCCATGTCAACCAGCCTATTATTCATTAAAGCACCTACAGTATCATGGCTGAAGGGATTTTACTTTTCTATTAAACCAGCAGACCAGTAGGGGGGCACTTGACCCTCTCTGAGCCCCTCTCGCTCTGACACACATACACACAACACAGCTGTCAACCGTGTCCCCCCCCTTACACTGCAGTGTGTGGGTTAGCCGCCGCTTGTAAATGAAATGAGACTTAACCATGCGTTGGCCCCTCATCAATCTGGCTGGGCTGGCCTGGCTGCTCCCGCCTGATTCATGGACAGACACCTTTACAGGCCCTACACAGCTGCCACATTCTATGACCGAGGACTATCAATCTCACACACACATGTTCACACACCCAAATCCCCTTTTCACACACAGTGTCATGCAAATAGCTGCCCTCCATTTTACAACACAGCTCTGGGTATATGGGAAGCTGCTAGCTATCTGCAGGTCCTACCTGGCTATATATAACGATGATCTGTACCATCTTCCTCAAACTTCTGACAAAACATATTGTAGTCATACAGCATTTAAATTAATTTTGTGGTATCTAAGAAGAGAGTGTAAATTATAGGGCTTTCACCATGGCGCTAGTTCCGACCACTTAATATTCAAGCAATAGGAAGTGTTGCCAAATTGCAATGTGACCACACAGTAGCAACTATATCTGTTAGCATGGAAATGATATCAGTGCCCCCCAAACAGTCATGCCAGACTTAGCCAGAAAACTGCTCCAATGGAGAGGAGGCTATGGAAGGTGTGGTTGAAGGTGCCCATGATGGTGAGCTCCAAGTTTGGGCTCAAAAAACAAATTCAATTCAATTCAATTCAATTCAGTTTTATTTATATAGCGCCATATCATAACAAAGTTATCTCAGGGCACAAATTAATGAATGTAGGTTGCAATGCCTGGCTTGATGTCAAGAGAGGAAAGACATTGTGATTGTATGATTCAGATATTATTGCAGATATCTGCTGTTAACCTAGTGTTAGCCTTTTGCTTATAATTAGCCTGCCAACTCAAAAACTCTGACGAAATACACCCAATTAATTGTGAACCAGGCTATGTTAGCTGGCTATAAGTTAATAGTTTCTTTCAAAACCTGCAACAAGGGACAAGCAATTTAAACTACCAGTAGGTGTTTGCTGACATGACTAATGAAACCTATCACTTTGCTTAATTTCTTTATCACTTCACCACAATTGGCGGTCCTTTTAACGTAACTAATCTCCAATTGGAGGATACTAACATTAGTAAGTTAACTTTGGAGCTATAAAGGAAGAATGTTGGGTTTAATCTAGGCATACAATTACTGGGTTTGAGAGAAAATATATCTCTGTCCCTGTAACTTTTTCTCATGAGTGTTGGACTTCCTGGGACACTCTGCACAACCAAGCTGAAAAACTGGATATATATTTTTTATGTGTGACTTAAAATGTAAATTAGGAAAATGTAAATATTTCACTATAAATGTAATTAAACCGAATTGTGAAGCCTGCCAGAAATGTACTTAATCTTTTAACTTTAGTGTTTGTTGCAATTACATCTTTTTTATTAATGAAGTCTTTTTATAAACAAAATTACATCATCATGGCAGCCATTTTACGTGCAGTAAGAAAAAAGAATATACTTAGAGACTAATTACATAGGGTACGATCTGTCATGTCTCGTCGGTTGTGTTAAGTTCCATGTCTGTCATGTTTCTGTTTCCTGTTCTGGCGTGTCTGTTTTATTTTGGAAAGTCTACCTTCCCTCTCATTTCAGGTCCCTTAACTTCCTGCCATTGTGTGTTTCCCGCCTGTGTGATTGTTTGCCCCGCCCTGATTGTTTCCACCTGTTCCCCTTTACCTCTTGTGTATATATTGTCGGCGTTTTTCTTGTCTCGCTGCCAGATCGTAGCTTGTGACCAAGCCTTCATGTCATGCTCTTGCTACCTCGACAAAACTGGATGTAAGAACTCTTTATCCTTTATTAAAACCTTTGAAAAGTCTGCCTGATCTCGGCGTCCTGCATTTGGGTCTACCTGCTTCATCTGCCATCGTAACACGATCATCTTAAATATTGTATTATAGAAATATTACTGTTACTGGCTATCTACATAAGTACTTTGGTATGAAAACCCACATTTTTTAATTTAACCAAGTATCCAGGATCAGAAATTCAGCGAGTTATGATGATTTTAACCTCTAGATAGACCTCCTGCCTCAGATTTACATGCATTAGGAGGCGCAGCTTCCCTGTACCAATATGGCGGCTGCGTTGACACATCACTACAATGAACAGCAATGGCTAATGAGGTAGCCTATCACGTATAAGGATTTGCAGATGTTTGGCACTTAACCCAAAGGGGGAGGGGTTTAAAGAGTTATTTGGCAGACATTGCGACAAGAGTGTTTCCTGACAGTTAAAAGAGATGATGTAATGTATAGAATTGCCAGACTGGATCCATCTGAAGTTCAACTTTGCTATAGACGCAGGTTTGTCCGAAGAGGATACTCTACAGTGGGACCAAACCAGGTATGGCATGTTGATGGATATGATAAGCTCAAACCCTTCGGTGTTGCCATCAGTGGCTGCATCGATGGGTTTTTGAGGAAAGTTATGTGGCTCAGGAGTGGCAGCTCTAATAACGAGGGATCACTGCTCAGCATTACATGTGGTATGTATCAGAGTTTGGACAACTTCCAGTGCACCTTTGCACGGGCTGTGTGAACATACAGATGACTTTGCAGGAGCCCTCGGTCACATGTATGGCACCTCAACTGCAAACCAGCAAACTTACTTCAAGCTCCATAGTCGCCTTTTACAGCGTACTCTGAATGGTCATGCCATAAGTGAACACATTTCACACATTTAAAGTATGTATAGTTTGAACAGGGGAAATCAAGCACTGACATAGTTCAATATTCTGTAGGTGAATTTAATGCATAAATCCTGGTTTACAACCAAGCTTGTTGTTTAAATGAATACTTTCAGAAAGCATTTGTTTTAGAAATCGTTTCCATTTCTAAAAGGCACCTTTTCAACGGCAGCCATGAGCACAAGTGCCTTCTACGGTATGTCTTGGGTGTCTTGCAGAAAGAGCTTGATGAGTACAGACAACTCTGGAACAACCACACCATCTGACCTGTTCAATCTCATCGATCGGGTAAACCAGACTCCATGTACCACCTGTCTTACAGGTTTGTATTTCCCTCCCACCGGCTTCACCCAGTTATAAGTAGTGTAACTGGTTTCCCAGTCTTTGTTGTAGCTGCATTCCTTTTTCTTTGTGGTAGTTCCCATCATATTCCACCTAAATCTGCATAGCTTGTGACTTTGTGGTGACTTGCAATTTTCCCCAGTGGGCTTAGCATAGGCAGGAAAGATGGTGAGAGGTTAACCTGCACTTGACCCACGTGTGCGCAGTTTGATTGACATCAAACACAGCCCTGTGATGACAGCCTTCCCTGCTTTCTTCCCAGCCAGATTTCAGAAAAGTGTCTGTCCAGGAGTGCTTTGACCTTTGAAAACTAGAGACAATCTAAATGCTGGACATCATCTCAATATGCTGTGCAGTCCCGCATAAAGCAGGACACCTGGTCACCCTACCAGGTGGACTGAACTGCACGTGAAAGATGTTCTCCACAGCATCAGCTGTCAGCTTGGTCTCAGTGTAGCGTATTAAAGAGAAGAAGAGTGAAGGATGCTGTTCCATGACATAATCAAGCGTTGCTAGTCCTTCCTTGAATCTACTAAACATACTGATTGACAGATGTTGTATTTTCAAAAGTCACAAACTGCACAATGTGGGGGATATGTAAACAATTACTGGAAGATATATAGATTTCCCATTTCAAGAGCAAGAAATGAGGTGAAGCTTTACTTTAAGCTCCCCTATTTAGCATTTCTAAGTAGTATATAAACATTTAAGAATCATCAGAATCAGAATCAGCTTTATTGGCCAGGTATGTGTACACATACAAGGGATTTTACTCCAGTTTTTTGTTGCTCTCAATGTACATACACAGAAATAGACATACACACAGCTAAAAACAAGGACAACAAGCTTGAAGCAAAGTAAAGGTAAACTTAAACATGAAACTAATATGTACAGATATGAATATATATATATATATATAAGTATATATATATTTATAGACAACAGCAACAATAATATTTGTAGACAGTATGACAATAGTGCAATGGTGCACTAAACATTTAATTAATGGTTTATAACACTATAATGTGGTTGTAGGCAGATAAGTGTTCATTAATGTATTTGTCAACAGCTATAACTCCTCCTGTGGGAACACAGAAGTGGAGGCTGCTGTATAAACAAATAATGAATGACAATAAAGTAAAACACAGTTAAGTAATAAGTAATAATATAAAATATGTCTTCATGGGAGAAGTTATAATTGTTGACAAATACAGTATATTAATAAACACTTAAAATGTCCTGTCTTGTATGTGTATTATAAACCATTTATTAAATGTTTATATAATGCTTAGAAATGCTAAATCGGGTGAGGCTAAAGTAAAGTGTTACCAGAAATGAATATATTTACAGTGAAATGGAACAATTTACTGGAAGGCGAGGGCATCCACAGAACTTTCAATAAACATATTTCCTATTTTCCAGTATACTAATATACCATAATAAAATATACCATAAAAAAGAGTAAAACTAAATTAGCAGTTACAGCATGATATTGTACAGAATAGACAGAATATGTTATACCTCTGTATTTGAAATGTTTACAGCTACATTTCTTATATTTTCATGGCACGTATGTGGTGTTGTTGTATAGCTACTTGGATCGATTGGCTGATTATGATGTAGGCCTAATTAACTTTGGAAATATTGCCAAAGAGTATTTTGCATACAAATGACAGTGGTTTATTGAATATACTGCATGACATCATAGAAGCCAGATGTAAAGCCAGTGTCTTCATATTGGGCAGTGGGAGTTTGTAAAGCAACAAGTATGTGAGCTACAGTGAGATTTGAAACCAATATCTTTTGGATGGGAAGTAGTTGTTCTAACCACTGAGCTACACAGTCTATGTTGCACAAGATGACACAGCAAGTTGTCATGGGATAAAGTGGAAAGTGAAAGCCTTCATTAAGAGAATAATAATTCAGAAAGTATAACTTGTATCTCTTAGGTTTTTAAACTGTGATAGTAACAGTGTTTCAGTTGAGAGAGAAATATTTGCAAAAAGGTGCAAAAAGAGTCAGCTTTCTGTTTAAATGGCAGTGTATGAGTGTCTGACAGAGCCCTCACAAACAATCAAGGGTCAGAACCCCAAAACTGTCACTCTTATGGTTTCGGGTTTTACATTTTGACAGAGAGGAACTAGCCTGTGGTTTTACATTGAACCCCCAAAAGATTAAATAAAGTAAACTATCTTAAAAATTAAGCAACCAGAATTGGTTAAGCATGGTATTAAAATGCCCTCACTTAGTATTGTAAACGTGTTACTTGCTGTCACAGATAACCCCTAGTCATACTGGAGGGATGATGGGTATGTCAGGTCTTCAAAGATGCAACTGGATAACAGAGGGGAGAAGCTCCATGCGCGGGGAGACTGAGGTACAAGAGAAGAAAAAGCTCCCAGAAGAACTAGAAAAAATAATAAACATAAATATTATATATATATATATGTAAGTGTAATAGTGTGCTTTGCTGAAGTGAGCACAATAATAATATAATCTACGCATTCAGTTTGATGTTTCTCTCCCTGCATCTGTTCTGGAACACTACCCACTGTATCACCAGTATGTCATTTGCAGTGATATTTGCCAGGTAAGCCCTCCAGCACTTGAGTTAGTTACCTTTGGAAATTCTCTGGTGCTGGGCTAATCCCCATTGGCATTCTCAGTCACCGGTACCTACTGGTTACTCTATTCGCTGATGAAGATTGTGTGATATGATTGACAGCTCCAGAACAATTACTATATAGAAGTTGTGATTACTAAAATAAATATAGAAAGCCTGGTGTCTCAGCAGGTTTCTGATAATCACAGTATCACCTCTTTTATTCTCTCTTACTGTGTCTCCAGGCACGTAATCGCTGCGTGGGGCTGGGGGGTCATGTCCCCCCCAATATTTGTAACTGATCAGACACAGCATCAGATCATCCAAAAGCTGAAAGGAAGCTCATTCCTTCCCCTTCATATTCAGTGTTAAAAGACTGAATGTGCAGCGTTCACAGAGCTCCTCCTGCTTCATGTTGGTGAACAGTGAACACAACAGCTATGCGTGGCTCATGAGCACATGCCATAGGGGTACGTTCTGTATCCTCAGCATGCCATGCACAGGTCTCTGATCTACAAGTTGATCACTCACATGTAAAACTCAATCTGTTTAAATCATCATATCATCACATGAACCAGTGTGTCACTGCTCTTGCTGATGAACACCTCTGGACAGGTGTTTGTCAGCATAACAGGATGTAGGATGAGCCGACTACTCATTCACTTGCCTTTTGAAAACTCTAAGAGCTAAGAGGCAAAGAGCGTCATTGCATATGAACCAATTCCTCAAAAGCTATCAACTTGGTGGGATTGCATCTGATAGGACAGGATAACACTTGATAGGATAAAAAGGGCAAAATACTCAGACACCTAAAAATTGTCCAAAGACGAATAATGTGCATTTGTTTGTGTGTGTGTGTGTGTGTGTGTGTGTGTGTGTCCTGCCGAGCGTCATGACAGCTCTGTTTCCCAGACATGTTGTTAGGATGCAGGGAGAGAGTCGCATAAACATACTACATTTCCCCTTAATGGCGTGCTCAGGATATGTGACTGCGGTTATGCTGACACCACAGAGCACAAATCATTGACCCCCAGACTTACCTCCTATCACTCCTCTGGACATGACAGGAGAGGAGGAGAGGATGGAAGAAGCAGAGGAGTGGACGTAAACAGGGATAAATGTAAAGAAAAAACAGGGAAAAGGCACTGAAGTGAAAAGAAGTATAAATAAAAGGAGAGAAAAGATTAGGTGAAAGGGAAGGAGGAAAGGAGGAATGGAGAATGGAGAAGACTCAGATAAGAGACAAGGAGAGAGAAAACAAAAGAGGGTATAAAAGAGGCTTGGATAATGGGGAGAGGAAAGAAAGAAAGAAAGAAAGAAGAAGGGATAAGGCAAGAAAAGAAAGGAGACAGGAATGGAGGAGAGGAACCAGAAGAGAAGAGAGGAAGACAGAGGGGAGTAGTGAGGGAGAGTAGAAGAGAGGAGAGGATTAGATGTGTGTCATTGTGGAGTGATCACACAGTCCTCATCCATCACACACCCAACAGGAGGGAAGCCCTGCTGTCTGATCGTCCACTCCACTGCTACTGGTAAAGAGACACAAGGACACAGAGAGAGAAAGAGAGAGGCCCTGCAAAGTGCAAACAACCAGAAAGAGAGTTTTAAAAAACTGCAAAAGAGGAGCTTTGCCTGCATTTTGACTGCAGAAACCTTTCCAGTTTGGGTTCCTGGGTTGTAGTTCTGGGTCCACAAATAGTCCCTACAACTGGGTTAGAACTGTCTGATGGGCCAGGAACTATGAGGGTGCTGAAGTGTTGAATACTACTGGCCAATTAAATAAATAGCCCCGGATCAAAGATGCAAACTGTCTACTGGCCGTCTACTGGCTCTTCTCCTGACTAGCCATGGCTCTCCTACTACGTCATGAGAGCCGTGGCTAGTCAGGAGAAGAGCGAAAACATCTTTTCCATGGAGAAAACCCTTCAGTGCCGTTCTTTGCTCTTCATTCAATGCAGAAATACTCTCCAGGTCTGATATGACTGAAGCTACAGCAACATCTACACTAACTTCTTTAGGAGCCGCCATTGTTGTTTTCGAACAACAGACGCAGTCGTCACATCTAAACCATGTCCATAGCTGCCAGTAGTTCTTCATAGGACGCTGATTGGTCTGAACCACTGTGGTTCGGCCACAAGCGCATAACTTGAAGCCTGGAAGATGGATTCCCACGTGATCTCGTGAATCCAGCTGCCTTGCAAGGTAAAAGCTCCCCCACAGGTTTCTGACAAATGTTCTCTTAATATTTTGCTCAAATATTTTCATCATGTTTTTGCTACCACAGACAATGTATGACTGCTATGACAACTTGCCACATGTGATGTTTCCCATTATTAAAAAAGCAATATGAAGACATTAATGAGGAGAATGTTTGTGACAGTACTAGGGGTGAATGGTTATCTGTGTGTGTGTGTGTGTGTGTGTGTGTGTGTGAGAGAGAGAGAGTCTGTTCTATATGTCTAAGCTTGTAGCCAGTCCCTTAGAATCACATGGCGCCATCTACACTCAGAAAAATGCACACACACCTCATCTTCCTCATTAATGGGCTGAAGTGCCAGGGGCAAAGCAGAGCAAACGAGCAAAGTCGTTTCCAGGACAACGCTGCTGACCTCTGGCAGTTGCTGTCCATGTTGGAGGCACTGAGGTCACATGACAACACATAAGTTCACATTTAAAGAAAGCAGTGTGTTGGTAGACAGACTAATATACACAGAGGAGAATAAATAATCTGACAAAAAATTAAACTTCATCAAAAGTGGTTTGTATGAGAAATGTGAGAATTTGTATTTGTTTATACATTGTAATGTCAGTGTGTGGGCTACATTACCTCTTTGTGTGTGTGTGTGTGTGTGTGTGTGTGTGTGTGAGTGCTGGAGTGGATGTAGATGAGTTTTCTCAGTGCTGTAGGGGATTGGGCTGCGGTTGGCTGGCCTGACTGCAGACTGCTCTGTGGAAAAGAATGACTTTTTAAATTACCCATACATCACTGTCACCGCAGCACAGACTAGGGCGACAGTGCTGCAATCGCATGCACATACACACACACACACACACACACACACGCCTTCTCTCTCTGCCCCTCCTCACTCAACAAACTCAATCCAGTGTTTACAGACATGCAAACACACAGCTTGGCAATGCAAACCTGAACACTCTCTTGTATGTACATGCAGAAAGGCAAAATATGGAAACATGGAGACTAATACTGAAACAGCCTCTGTGAAAAGATGTAACTGATAGATTTAGAACTAAATACGCATAAACACATGCATATCATGAACATGCATAAGAGTGTAACTGCAGAACCATCAGCAGCTGTATTTCTCCCCACTCCTCCCTTTGCCTTTCTGCTCAGCATTCTCTTCCTCCTCTTCCTCCTCATCTAACGAGCTGGATCTTAATTGCAGGTAATTAAACTGCTCATGGCTTACAAAGCAGGAGAAGTGCTAGCACCATATGTGTTGGCAGTAAAACACTGAGACATTACACCGCTAAAGGCTAGCAGGGGTTACAGATGGTCGGCACTCGGATAGATGTCGCTTAATTATCTCTCGGGTTCTTCCTCTCACTCAACTTGTAATTAGAATCTCAGGAGATGTGGAACGTACCCCGAACGCCCACTCTGTGAGCATGCAAATACACACACCCACATGAACTGCACATGCTGCTATGTGAGCAGATTTTCTTAGTGTTTGACTGATTGTTACAGTTGATATGCAGCAGAGGGCGACAGAGGACTGGGAAATGATGGCAGAGCAAAGCAGTGTTGCTACAGAGGCACTGGCTGGTGATGCTGGAGGGCTGGGTGATGCCTTATAAATACTGCCTCTCAAATAAAGTAGAAGAAACACACTGTAAACTGTTACATAAGATTTATCCTTCTAATCTGATTTACAGATGTTGATACGTTTATGGAAAATGTGATGGAATTCCTATTTTCCTTCTTATTTTTATTTCTTTTCTCTATCCAAAAGTGAACTCCAGGTGAGTTTTGAGGAATATCTTGAATGTTAGGAGGGTGGGGGCCTCTTTAATGTGGGATTGTAGTGAGTTCCAGAGAGAGGGAGCAACAACTGAAAAAGCCCTGTCACCAGGGTATGCTGGGGGTCTGTAAGAGTCTGGCATTGCTGGAACTGAGGCAACCAATGGGTATGGACTGTTGGAGGAGATCAGAGAGAGAACAGTTAAGTTATTGAGGGCCTTGTAGTTAGTGAGGAGGATTTTATAGTTGATTTGGAATTTGAATGGGAGCCAGTGGAGGTCATGAAGAACTGGAAAGATGTAGAAATTTCATCAGGGAGGTGCTAAGCGTGGAGCAGGTGGCGGCAAAGAGGATCTTTGAGGAGAGGTAGTTGGGTGTCATCAGTGTACAGGTGGAAACGGATGAAGAGGAAGAGACCAAGCAGCAAACCCTGGGGGGCACCATGTGTGACAAGGTCTGTGGAGGATTTACAGTTGTTTATGGGTTTGAAATGACATCTGTCGGAGAGGCAGGACCTGAAGCAGGTGAGAGCTGTACCAGCAATGCCAAACAACATTTGGACATTTTGAACAACAAAAAAAACAATGGGGACCGTTCCACCGCTTTGCATTGTGGGATACAGTAGGCGAGGTAGACTGGTCCGATGCATACTGGAGATTTTGTCCGAATCAGTACGATCCAGGTGTTTCTTGCATACTGCAGATTTTGCTTTTGTTTGCATACTGCATACTACATGCTACATTTTGGCCAAATCAGCACGTACTGGTAGTATAGTAGGTGGTTTCAAAAACAGCCCCTCTCTTTCTTAAAGGTACAGAATAGCTCTACACCATCCAGGTTTAGAGATAATGTGTGCCTTTGGTCTTGACCTCAAATAAGAAACTGACTCATTAAACCTGTGTAACCAGGTTAAGAACTGACTTTATTTTTCATGTAAACATATCCAGTGATAACCAGGTCAGTCACTGGCCATTCATCCCTATTGATTTCTTCCAATACTTGGTGAGTGCTCTAAGATTTCTCCGTGTTTGAGTCTCAGTCAGTCCAGTAGACAGGACCTCACAATAAACCTGAATCCACTTACATTTCATGCATATGGATGAGATTGTTTCCTGTCACATGAATGCCACCTGTGATCTCTTCTCATAGATTAAACATCAGCCTTGAACCCGGCTCGCCTCAGGGCCAAGGCAGGGGAGAAATGGAACGCACCCTCTGTCAGGTTGTGTGATGGACAGCTGTGGAAGAAGTGTATTATAACTACAGGGATACATTTCCATAGATTAATGAAGAACCCCTCAGGTGGTTACATCTTAGACATGTATTTAGATGGGATGCAGTACTTCAAACTAGGGTTGAGTTTTTATTAAAAATGTGGTTTGCTCAGTGTTGTGTGATGTGGATATGCTGTCTTTTGATTAATCATATATTGTAGGACAGTGTTGAAGCATTTAGCCTGATTTTATTCTTTCAGTTTGATCAGATCCCATGATATGAGTATGCATGATGATGATGATGATGATGATGATGAATGTTGATGATTCTCTTGGGATTTTTTTTTTTTCATTAAAAGAGTCTGGTGATTTATATTAGATATTTTTCTTCTTGTCAACAAATCCCATAAAAACACTAAATCCAGCAATGAATTGAACCTACTAAAAGGTTTTGTGTGTATACAAAACATGAACAAACTCAATGTTGAAAAAAATGTTAAATTATACATACACTCACCTTGTCTATATGTATTGCAGGAGAGGCAATACCCCTAGAACTGATTTCTGTTATGCACTGTGAAATCTTTGTTTCAGTAGCTTGTACAGTACAGTTCTAGATGTAAAGTAATAGTTGTGGTAATGGTATTGATGTTAATATTAATAAAAATAATACTAATAGCAATATAATAATAGTAATACTAATAATAAGAGCAATAACAGTAATAGCAGCAGCGGCTGTTGAGCAGGAACACGGGGGCAGCAGGAGGCTGCAACCATAGATCCAGACTCTACAGCTCCGGAGGCAGAAATACCTGCAGAAAGCAACAGAAGGAGAGAGAAAGAGAGAGAGAGAGAAAGCACACAACTACGGGAAGAAGTTGAATTAGTAACAAGCATTAATGGGATAAGAGTGCGTACAGATGGAGAGGAAGAGAAGGAGAGAGGAGCTCAGTGCATCATAGGAAGTCTCCCGGCAGTCTAGGCCTATAGCAGTATAACTAAGGGGTGGCTCAGGGGTCACCTGCAACAGAAAAACTAACTGGTTTGGTCAACATGTGCAGTTCTCAGTCAGAGAAGCTTAAAATCGACTCTTTTCACTGAGATCAAGCTTACAAACAGAAAAACTAACTATTTTGGTCAAAATGTGCAGTTCTCAGTCAAAAACGCTTGAATATGATGCTTCACACTTAAAATAATCTTCTGTGAAGAAGCAACAGAAAAACTAACTGTTTTGGTCAAAATGTGCAGTTCTCAGTAATTCATCAGGGTTTGTGGTCACCCAGATGGGACCGCCAGACTAAAAGAACTTTCATGAATTCGCTAAGGAGGCACAAAGACGTAAATTCAGCACTGTTGTCAGTCAGCAAAATGGCATGTGACCCAAAGCCAAATGCCTTTGATTACATCAATTACTGCAACCCTGACAGTGCCTCAGGGACCGATCTAACCGCCATTCATAACAGCGGCTGCAACAGACCGACCTATCAGACTCAGGTTACCTTCAGGACAGTGCCTCATTCCTCGAAAAAATATACAAACACACACAATGTCACTCATGAAAGAAAACACACAATGCACATTTCAAACCTACATCTGCTATTACAGTGTCAAATACAAATACACAAACGCATGCACATACAACAGACATTCAGACATACATTTCACCTTTTGAACTCTGATTAACCTTTACATTGCCTCTTAAGCAGCTTAAATGTTAGAAAAATACAGTTTTCTATAGTGTTTAACATATTTCTGTGTGCAAGATGCACACAGAAATACATATATATATGTACAGGTTTGTAATTTTTATACTTATTTTGTATACTTGTTTAATTAGAAACATAATTGCTAATCACCACTCCAATACATTATTTTTGTTTCCTGTCAAAATGTTATAACTTTGACATTGTGTGTTTGTATCTGTCAGTGTAAATTGTAGTTTGTTTTATACTTTATATATACTATACTACTATCAGTTAACTATATATTTGATGACTCCATAAATGTATACGTTGTAAATATTAAATGTGTTGTGTCTGAAAACTGTAAAAACACACTTTGAGGCTGATAAGGAACAATAAATAAACGGATACAGTGAAGTACAGTCACACAACATCAGACTTCATTATCTATATTTGCAGACATACAGCATGTGTGTAACTTGCTCATTTTTCTTTTTGCTTTTGTTTTGTATAATCTTTGAGGAAATGGCAATTGCTAACCCTGTTTTCATAAGATTTAGTGACCATTTTATTTTAAAAAACAACAATAAATAAAACTAATTTACAAACACACACTTGATACATAATGTATTATCCAATTCAATACAAATGTTTTGCAATGGGAGATTTTGAGGTCAAAATGCATTTTTTGTTGTGAAAGCCATCTCTTCACTTTGTTTTCTGTGTTGTGATTTGATTTTAATGTGGCATGGAAAATTCATGTCACAATTCATTTATTAAAGCCAAGAAACTAAATTATTGCCCTATTAGCATGTCTTCCATTTAATTATGACACAGTAAATGCACAAGTAACATAAAAGGGAAATGAATATAACAATGTGTATTGTATTTCACTTTATTTCTTTGTTTGATTTGTTTATATTTAGGCCTTTAAATCGTCCACATGCTTGTTCTAACTTTACATATCTTCAAACACAGGACTCCATGTTTTTATGGCCGTATGGCCGTATCATTCCATCAAATGGACATTTCCCCATAATTCATCCAGACATATTTGGTATCTTTGGAAACTCTCCACCAGAATTTAGAATCAAGTTCTGTATTATTGAACATTGTTTGGCAGCATGAGTTTGTCATGACTCATTGGTGGATCAGCGAGGTTGAAGAGGTTAATCCTTTTAAGTAATTGTTTTCTCTGTGTGCCAATCAGGTAATCAGAGTATCTTTGGAAACTTTGCAAACTTGAGTAGATTTTGAAATAAAGTTCTGAACAATGCTTAAGTGCACAACATACTCCACATTTGTAATAATGGACCCACTGCTGGGTATGATGGGGTCAGAGAGGTTAGCAGACAGAAAATATTGGAATGCTGCAGAAGAACCCAGGTGCAGGAACCCAGCTCCCAGTGTGTCTGAGGAACTACTGTTTGGCTGGCTGAGTGGAAGGAACTGTAGGATCAATCCCTGCCTCTGGAGTACCACAGGATCCGTCTGACAGACTGAGCTGGTTTGCAGCTCTCTCCATACCTCAGAGATTAAAAGGTAAAAGCCTGAACCTCCACAGATGACAGGTTGCCATTGTGTGTTTGTCAGGTTTGTATGAGTGTGCATGGCATGCATGTTTGTGGGCGTTGAGTTGGAGAGTTGCAGAGTTCAGAAAGCCAGTTTCTTGGCACATAAACACAACCATCATAGTTTCCCACAAGCAAATAGGGCTTACAAACCAGAAGTACAACTGCCCAGAGAGGAGGGCTTTGTTTACTGGCTACTGTTCTGGAGGTTTGGAAAACAGTTTAAATATATATACCGGTAATATTCTATAGGTGGAGATTATGTCATGAAATTCAAGCTGATCTGATTTCAGACTGAAGTTTGTCGATAGCCAATATTTGTGTTTTCACCACGCTCGTTAATTCTGGCTCGTACATATGCTGCAAATACCACAAAGTTTTGTATCATAACCAACGAAAAGTTGAAAACGGACTGTGAATTTCTATTTCTCAGGAGCTGGTGGAGACCAAACCAGAGCTAAAAAGAAGAGTGAATATTGGACTTACATTCATCAGGTGGACACAAACAAGACTTCAAATGAATGCTAATGTTGCTCCGAGTCTGTGCAAATAGGCAGATGTAAATGAACATTCACTGTTCACCATAACATGTTTTCAGCTTGTTCTGCGGCCCCCAAGTGGCCATAAAATCATCTAATTCAGCTTTAAGTTGACTGTTTTGATTAAAGTCAAATTTGATGAATCCCTAAAGAGTAAAAGTTAGTCCTTCCAAGAATTGTATTGCTTTCATTATGGAACAACCTGTACAATTACATCTAGGCAAGAGCAACCAACAAGACAAATATTCTTATAATGTTTCCACATCAACACAGGATACATTAAGTCATGCAGACAGTTTTGGTTTTATTTGTTCAGGTTTTGAGACATTTGTCTCTGAGATTTTTGCCTCCACTCCAATACAATGGAGGTCAATAGAATTTCTCAGTAATTTGAGTTTTCATTCCAACTACGCTCTACAGTGATATCTGTGCATTACTCCCACAAACAGGGACACTGTTTCTGGATGGACATGTTACTGTATATAATAATATCCCCATACATGTTTGCCATATTGTATGACACCCAGCATTAAATATTATCAGCATGTTCCAGCTTGTCATTGAATCTTACAATGACCATTGAATCGTTTACATTAAGTGAAATATTCACGTTTTTTACAGCTGCACCATTCCATCAAATGGAAATATCTTAGATGTCTTTTGCATAATTTTATACACATTTCCTCAAAATGTAATCTAAATAAAAACACATTAAATTGAATAAATGTAATAAATAAAGGTATAATGTCTAGCATTTAATCCCAACCACTGCAGCACCTCCATCGTTAGGAGTGCAGTTGGTAAATTAAGACCTGTGTCTGACTCTCCTTCTCAGTCCAGTAAATAGAAGCTCTGGAGGCTGTTTACATGGGAAGTGGACCTGGATCTTACTTGTGCTGAAGTCTAAACTTTAAGACTGCCCAATCATTGGGTGACAGTTCTCACTCGTCCGCCTTTACAGCATCGTTGGGTTTATACTTGCGCTCTTGCAAAGTATTCTAATGCAAACTTTCCCAAAGGCTTTTGTAGAAGAGGTAAGCGCGCAAAACCAAATTACAAGATGGAAGCTTAGTGGTGGTGATGTTGAAGTCATGCAACCGTGGTGTAGTTGGTTTATAGCCTATGTTAGCTTTTTCTGGTGATTGCATTTACGTTTCAAAAATCATAAATAAGTGGTGTTCATTTGTGAATATCATCTTCCTGGACATAATGTGTAAGTATCATAAACTTGTTTGCCGCAGAGCTTATTTTCTGCAATAATCCAAAATCCAATGGAGAAATCCCATTGGCTTTTTGTCGAGGGAACCAGGGAGATGCTAACTTTCGGGTTGGCCTACAAAAATACATCATCCCTGCATCACTCTATTATATATTTTATATATTTTTCTTTTCCCCCCATATTTTTGTAAAAAATACAACACCAAACAACCGACAGACACAGTTAGCAATGAGCTGGTGAACACAGTGGAGCATTCAGCAGCTAAATGGAGAGTAAATACTGGACTTTAAATGAATGCTAATGTTGCTCTGTGTCTGCTGGATGTGTAAATAGGCAACACTTTGCTAACACATTTATACAGTAAGGTGATAATATGTGAATGCTGGGTTTACAGCCTGTTGCACTGCCCTCAAGTGGCCAAAAAAACAAAAAACAAACATCAATTAGTGCAGCTTTAAGGCAGTGAGTTTAACTCTGAATAAACACAGTAGTTTTGAAAAAAAAACTGTCTTGAGAATAAAGAGTACATATAAAGAAACTGAACTTTAGTCTTTAAAGATTCATCTGAACTATGTGAACCTCTGGCTACATTCACACTGCAGTTGAATCAGACCACATCTGACTGTTTTGCCCCATATATGTAACTCAATTTGTCTTAATTGAATGACAGTGTGTACAGAAAAAAACACACTGACTGACATTTTCAGCTCTGATTTGGGCCACTTTCATATGTGCTGTTAAATCTGATACAGTATATGGCTGGTTTGTAGGAGTGCAACTTTAGTCTGAACAGTCATAATGGAATTCACACAACTTTTACTTCCGTCCAATGTGACATTAGTATTTACAATTAATTAATCACATCAATTCATATCCCTGTACATTAGCATCCCAGGTGCGATGTTAGTTAAAATGCAATGTGTAATTACATAATGCATGAAGTAAACAAAGAATTTGGTGCTAGAATGTGATGCTCTTAGCTCCTCTAACATCTTTGACTCTGCAGAGGAGACCTCATTGAGTTCTTAAATAATTGCCTGCAGCCACTTTGAAGACCAAGCAGGGATTCATGCAGATTAATGGAATCCTAACTGGCACAGTGCAATTTATAGACCAACATGCAAGATATTATGACCCAAATTCTGTCCATTATTAAAAACTGCAATATCTCTCTTTGCCACTGCTAGCCTATTTATGTCATCCAGTTTCCATGATTACCATGCCATAGATAAAATCTAAAGTACACACAAGTTTTCAGGTGCAACATCAGCTTTTCCAAGCAAAGCGGGATGACATTACTGCCTTACATTCATTTATGCACTTGAACAAAGGCAAATGAGGATGTTATTGTTCATGATCTCCAAATTTGCATGAAGAGCAAAACAGGAAAACACAATGCGTTTAAAAGGTTTAAAAAGGGAGAAAGCATCAGTACCCTATCATGGTGATATGACACACTAAACCAGGTTTTGGTGCTGCTGCACCAAGGTTGGGTATCAAACCTCAATATTTTTTTGGTACCAAAATGTCTCCATAGAACTGTCATATGTTGAAAACTGACTAAGAATGCTTAGTCAGATTGGTAATCTTGTTTATTTATTCTTTGATCAGATACTTCCAAATTTAATTGAAACTATTGCCAAGTTTAGATTTTTAGACAACATTTAACATTTGAGAACTTTGTCTTCTGAAATTGTCTTCTGACTCTAAACTCAGCTGTTGTTTCAGCAGTAGTATAGAAAAATTCAAAGGATTACCCAACCCTACTCTACACACAGGCATTTAAAGAAGCAAGTCCTAAGCAGTCTTAGAAATGTGACATTGGTTGTTTCATCTGTTCTTGTGAAAATAAAAGCTTACATACACAAATCACCATAAATGGACAGCAGCCTTCTTTCCTCACTCACACACAATCACCCTCGATTTCCTACCAGCCCACAGTGGGCCAAACACTGCGTGTCTTTCTGAGAACAAAAGAGCACAGGACAAAGCTGGCAACAATATGCTATCTTCCTTATTTCCACCAGTTCAGTGAGGGCGAGCAGGAGCACATACACAATACCTGGCTGGAGAAGGAAGATGACATCATTTCTCTACAATGAAATGACTCATTGTTCCCCATTTAGCTGTCAACTTCAAACACAGACAGTAACAAAAGAGAAGCCTTTGTCAGCAGAATGCTAAGATAATTTCAACCTGAAATGTAAACCAGAAGCTTTGGGCTCTTTTACTGCCAATAGAAAAATGGGTCAAAATCAGGGCCCTCACTATCAAAGGCCAGACACGGCTTATGTAACTGAATCTATTTCTATATTAGACAAATCAGCTCAGTTCAAGAGAGCAGCTGTTCACACAATCAATAAAGTAGGTCGGGCTGAGCCATATGACATAATAAGGATTCACTTTGATTGCCCATTGATACACTGAAGATATATGATTCTTTGTCTGTGAAAAACAGCTCCACAGCGCCACGTTAATGAAAAAGACTGGATGTTTAGCTCCATCTGCTGGCTGAATGGGGACACTGTGGCAGAGACAGGTAGTGTTTACACTGTACTTGTCCACCAGATGCAAGTTTACTGTGTTTTCCGAGAGGTAGAGCACAGAGCATATGTCATAATGATGACATAATCCTGTAAGGACCGAAAAAATGTCTTTAACCTCGTAGGCACATGAAACTATTTCAAAAGCAAATGGGATACATAACTAATTGGGTACATACTGTTTTTGAAATTAAAAAATGTATATATCCAAAACTACAGTTTAATTTGAAAGCAATAATGAAGGGAACTACACCAAATAGCTGAAAGTATGTGGACACCTGAACATTTAGTCTACAAAATGTCTTGTTTTGTCTGACCAACAGTCCAAAACTATCCTACATTTATTTGCAATGATATAAAACAGATCCAAGCAGCACCCAATTTGAGAAGCTATAACCAGTGAATGTCTGATAAATGCTTAATAAATCGTTAAATGCTTGATCGTTCAGTTTGAAAGTCACCCCCTGTCTTGTGGTTTTAGCAGTCTAAATAGTGTGTTGAGCCCAGAAGCTCAGCAGAATGATTTATAAGGTTTGGCTTTTATTAACTGATCAATTGTATTTACATTGTTTTTTATAACTTGTAATTTTCATTTTGTAATATAATATCAGGAACATAAATCAGATTAGATACAACCTATTTACAAATGCACAACTTTCCCATTTTCTCATCACCCAAACACAGAAACAAGAGGAGTCAACCAAAAAACAAAACCTCTCTTAGAAATAAAGAAAAAAGGAGAGAAAAACATCCTAGGATTAGTATAAAATCTTAACTCCTTCAAGGAAGTCAATGTTATTCCACTTCATCCGTTCACTTACACATTTATAAAAAATAATATACAGTATATGCCCCACTTGTGACAATATTTTTCTGTCCTATCACCCATCCCATATGAAATTCTCTCATGTGCAGTGACTTGTCCAAACTCTATCCCCCAATCCTGAAAAAAATTTCATTTTTGTTACTTTAGTGGCTTGGTGGGTTTCTGACTTGACTTGACCTGACCTGACCTGACGTAACCTGTCTGACTTGTGTCATTTGTTACTGTATTTGTCATTGTGCTTGGGTGACCAAACTAGTTTCCCATCTATGTTCTAATAGATTATAAAAATTGTCGATACATTTTCTGTCCATACACTAATTGATTGAATTGACTGATTGTTCCAGCACTATTCCACAACACACTAGGAAAACATTTTTGATTTATTTTTTTTATGGAGCTGGCTTTGTGCACGGGGGCATTGCTGTGTTGAAACACTAAGAACCAAACACAAGCTATTGACACAAAGTTGAAAGAACACTATTGTCTAAAATAACATTAAAATGTCCCTTTACTGGAACTATGTGGATACAATGGCCCTATTTTGAAAGACTGGAACCATGACCCCAAAACTTATTGGTAATGTTAGAATCATGTAAAATTTGCCAAATTCATGGTGGAGGTGAAATACAGTATGCCTATTTCGGGAGACACATTCTACCACACTGCTTACCTTATAGTCAATAAAGTGAATTTGGCATTTATCTGTATTTGAGGAAATACAGACTAGTCTCTCTAGGGATCAAAAGGAACACAGTTTGGAAAACCCCAAGTCAAAAATAAATAAAAATGTAACTCAGGCCTTTTTTGTATTGATGTTTTTGTTCCACAGCAACACCCTCAGCTGAGATATCTCCATGACAACTGAGCAATCTCCACCTACTGAGGAAAACTGTAGGATGCAGTTGAAAGCTCCAGAAAAGGGTAGTAAGGGGACCTTGAGTTAAGATTTTTTGGTCAAACCATAAATCTGTTTTAAAAGAGAGTAAAAGGGTTTGACAAAATAATCTCAACTCAGTCCACTTACTAGCTTTTTCTAGAGCTTTCAACCTGGTCTTCAGCTAATTAAATTAGCTCAGGTGTCCCACTGGAGACAACTGAGAAAACTACATGGCAACTGAGCAGACTCTGTCAGCTGATGAAGACCATGAGATGTGATTGATAGCTCTGGAAAAAGCTAGAAAGTGGACCTCTAGTTAGGATATTTTGTCAAACCACTCTTTACCAAGGTTGAAAGAACTTTACAATCAGAAAATTAATAATTCTAACAGTTCTAAATTATAGTTTTTAAAACAGACATTTTTAGTAGAATGGCTCTAAGGATGGCAGTGTCAGTCTCTCGGTCCATCACTTTGGTCCAGACTGAAATATTTCAACAACTATTACATGAATTTCCATGAAATGTTTTAGACATTCATTGTGCACAGAAGGTGAATCCTACTGACTCCCCTGACATTTCCTCTAGCGCCACCATGAGGTTGACATTTTTGTTTTTTAGCCAAACCCTAACCCTCAACAATTACTCAATGGATTGCCATGAAATTTGGTAGATATCCATTTCTAATTTCTGCAGAGGATGACAGGCAGCATTTCACTCTGTGGCAAAACGTAAGCAGCTGAAAACATTTATCTAATCATCACATGCAGTTATTATACTTGGCTCTTCAATAAGTCACATGACTTTACAGAAAATTTTAAATCTGTTTGGTTAAGCAGAAATTAAAAAAGGGACACAAGGATACTGTACATGCATCCAACACAAACATTCAGGCATGAAAAAGTGCATCTTTTCATCATTCAGTTTATTTCATAATGCCTTGCTCACTGTCATATACTGTACCTCAGTTCCCAATATCTTAGGAAACACTTAATAAACAGTGTGGTGTGTGTGGTTGATGAATTTTTAGTGAACAGAAATCTCATGAGGAGAACCTGTTAAGATTCTGTATAGTAGCAGATTTAAAAGTAAGACTTGTCGAGTCTTGCACTTTTGAAAACAGAATTGCTTAAATGAGAAATAAAATTTGTACATGCCCAGACAAAACAAAGTGATTGTGCAAAAATACTTGAGGGACATGAGACCAAGAAAAAAAAGATCACATGCAATCCTTCTTTTAGAGTACATGTCATCGACATGATCTTTGATTGATCAGGATATTTTCTTTAACTCCCACATAAAACAAACTTCAAGGACTGCCTTTTTTCACTTACGTAACATCGCAAAAATCAGGCACATCCTGTCTCAAAAAGATGCAGAAAAACTAGTCCATGTATTTGTTACATCTAGGCTGGATTATTGCAACTCTCTATTATCAGGCTGCCCCAATAAGTCCCTTAAGACTCTCCAGCTGATTCAGAATGCTGCGGCACGTTTACTGACAAGAACCAGGAAAAGAGATCATATTTCTCCAATACTAGCTTCTCTACACTGGCTCCCTAAAATCCAGAATAGAATTTAAAATCCTTCTCCTCACCTTCAAAGCCCTAAATGGTCAGGCACCATCATATCTTAAAGAGCTCATAGTACCCTATTACCCCACTAGAGCACTGCGCTCCCAGAATGCAGGGTTCCTTGTGGTTCCTAGAGTCTCTAAAAGTAGAATGGGAGCCAGAGCCTTCAGCTATCAAGCTCCTCTCCTGTGGAACCAGATCCCAGTTTGTGTACGGGAGGCGGACAACCTCTTCACATTTAAGAGTAGGCTTAAGACTTTCCTCTTTGATAAAGCTTATAGTAGGGCTGACTCAGGTGACCCCTGAGCCACCCCTTAGTTATGCTGATATAGGCCTAGACTGCTGGGAGACTTCCCATGATGCACTGAGCTCCTCTCTCCTCTCTCCTCCTCTTCCTATCCATCTGTACGCCCTCATATCCCATCAATGCTTGTTACTAATTCAACTTCTTCCCGTAGTTGTGTGCTTTCTCTCTCTCTCTCTCTCTCTCTCTCCTTCTGTTGCTTTCTGCAGGTGTTTCTGCCTCCGGAGCTGTAGAGTCTGGATCTATGGTGCACCTGCTGCCCCCGTGCTCCTGCTCTGCACCCACTGCTGCTATTGCTGTTATTGTTCTTATTATTAGTATTGCTATTATAATATTGCTCTTAGTATTATTTCTGTGTTATCATCAATACCATTACCACAACTATTGCTTTGCATCTCTGTGTGGAACTGTACTGTGCTGCTGTATGTTCTCTTTCCTCCTTGAATTGAATATCATGAAAAACTCACTTTTTCAGTGTTATCGCACTTACATTTGGGTATCTGGAGTGCCTACCTACCCACAAACTGTGAAATAAGACAACCCAGTCATTTTTTTGTGGGCTGCCTAGGTCAGAAAACATGTGAACCAACAAGCCGTTGGTTGGTGGATCAGATGCAAGCTGAATTAAACACCGATTCATAAAACATTTAATTCACCGTCTATCGTGTGTGTGACGGTATTTGATGATTTTTTTGGCCATTACCAAAGTAACTATCCGGTTTGCTTCTTCCTGTTTGGTGCTGGAGACAGCACGCCTACGACGTTAGCATGTTGTGCTAGGGCAAAATATGCTTTACATGGGCACGCTTTGCAGTGTGTAGATAGTATGTATGTTAGTGTGTGTGTCGCTGCTAGAATGAGCAGAGACCTCATCTCAGAGCAACAGCCCTCAGTCTCTCCTGTTGTGTTCATGTAGTCTCACATTACATTACAAACAACAGAGTCTCACGAGGTAAATGTTTGTAGCCTGATATATTCTGACTACTTTGAATAACGTTTAACACTGAGCTGTTGCAGCCTTTAGTAGTTGTACTTATAATGTAATATTGCTATGTATTGTTCTTATTGCTTGGGTTTCATGAAAAAAATGCAATTCTGTTACAGCTGTCCAGGGTACTGTGTCCTGCAAAGACCTTGGTTGGCACATCCACTGTTCCCTATGCAGCTCCACGGGCCTTTCAGTGACGTGGAGAAGCTAAGCCATCACCACTGAGGCCTTCCACAGTGTTCTACATAAAGAGCATTGTATGTGCAATTACTGAGAATATGACAATGTAAAAAATTTAATCACTGTGATCACCACACACCCTGTTAAATACATGCTTCTCCTTCACTCAACACCAAATGTATTTGCAGTTGGATATTGTTAGCCCTGATAAAACTTGACAGTATAATGTACAAGTAACTGTGACTCTGCCATGTTTTACAGATCATCTGAATGACCTGATGAAGCTAGTGTTTGATGAGGTGTTCCTGGACCGACCACACTCTCCTCACAGTATGAGAAATCATCAGAGGAGACGCGTCAGGATGACCACTGTGACCTGAGAGCTCCATTACCAGCTGACACAACTTCAATATACAAGAAACCCTTTACCCTGATGGAGGACATCATCTAGACAGTTTACATAAAAATTATGGCTTTGCTACTTTGTGCATTATATATACACAATTGATATTTTCATTTTAATGGCTATGATTAAAGTGCTTTATTTTCAAGGAGGATTTTGGTCATTTTTAAATTTAGTAGTGAGAAAAATGTGTTCTTTCACAAAGGTTTTATGAAGTTACACTGTTTAAATGGGTGATGTGAAAACCTTATTTGATTTCCTGCATGTAGAAGGGTTAAAAAATGATTAATTTAATATGCTGACTATGAAAATGTAAAAGATTTGCTAGTAATTCTTTACTACAGGTAGTAATTAGTGACTCTGTAGAAAGCACAAGACATTTCTCTGTTTCACAGTCAAACTTTATTACGGTGTCGACAGATCACAATATATATTATACAATATTCTGTACAGTATTTTCAAAGGGTATCAAACATAATCTGCAGCTTAAACAAACATTTTAAAGCATAAATATGGCAATAATTGTCTGACAACTGATAAGTAAAAACTGTTCAAGTGAAAAGATCCAAGTTGCTCTGAAACATGGACACAGTACAGTCCTCACAGTAGCTGCAGATACTTTGGTGGAGTTTTTCAACTACATAAGCAAATTACTTTGGACAGTTGCTACAGTAATCACTATACTAATTGATTACTTTCTTACATTTATCAGGTGTCTTTTTACCATAAATAATTACTTTAATATTTCACATCTTCTGTTGTCGTAGGCTACTTTCCACCTCCACACCCTGATAAGTAGGCCTACTGTAAGTGTTTACATACAGTGCTACATGTACATGCTAACATGTTACCTCTGTCTCTCTTCACAACAAATGTTTCCACTTCATTGGCCTTTGCAGGTCACTTCTCACAAATGTACCTGTAGAGACAAACGTAAAACAGTGTGTGTTTATGGTTTATGCATAAATACTAATCTAACATTATGTGAGATATGACGTTAAATAGTATTTACCTGAGCCAAGAGTTAGGAAAACCTGTAGTCTTGGTTGCTGATGTTGTGCGGTATTGAAGAAGTGTAGCTAAACTCGGTTACAGTGATTCCTGGCTGCAAAAACCGGGTGGAACATTTACGAAGTGTATTGCCCGCTCAGTGCCTGCGCTGGCATGTGGGGGCTGACCAATCAGAGCAGACTGGGCATTTAGGGAGGGGTGTTTCAGACAGAGGGTGAAAAGAGGTGCTGCAGCAATTGTCAGTATGAGAAAAATAATGTGTTTTTTGAACATTAAGGCATGTAAACCTATTCTAGTAGAACCCCCAAATAGAATTATGATCCTGAAAATGAGCATAATATGTCCCCTTTAACCTCTTTAACATCCATAAATTTAACCTGTATTTTAATTAGTTCCAGACTGCTCTCCTAATCTTAATTTCTTAAAGGTAATTATATTTAGGACCTGAGCACGAAGTCGTGCGTGTGGCAAAATGGCTCAATGGCGCCACCTGGTGACAGCAGGAAATGACACACCTTATATTCTGACATGCTACTCCTAGTGGGTTGAGCAGAACAACCTCAAATTTGGGCAGTAAAGCCTTAAGAACTTGATGATGCTTTACAGTGAGAATTGTGAGTTTTCACTGAAGGGCGTGGCCATGGCGGTGCGGCGAATTTCGATGTTTCATCATGAACAATGAAACTGTTAACCAGATCCACCTCAAATTTGGTCAGCAAAGTCTGAAGACATTGATGATGCATCACTGTGAAGATTGTGAGTTTTCATCAAACGGCGTTGCCATGACAACGCATTGTTCGCCATGAAGCACAAAGCTGTTTTTGAGGGGCTAGGGATGCTTGAAAACTCACCAAACTTTGTACATGCATCATTAGTGGCACAAATGTACATCTTATGTGGGTCTTGGACATGGGTGTGGCAAAATGGCTCGATAGCGCCCCCTACAAATGTTCAAAATCAAAGCCCCCCCCTTAACATGTGACGTAAATGTATGAAAGTATGCATCATGTCTAGACTTTAAAAAAAGCCTCTTGGAGCCATGTCGAAAAACGCATAGGAAGTCAGTTATTTTGAATGCAATTTCAATTTTTTGTGAAGTTTTTGCCATTTCCAGGCCTACTTACTTTGTAAGGCCTGCGTACTTTGATGAACTCCTCCTAGATAATAAATCAGATCCTCTACAAATTTGGGCTGTTTAATCTAAAGACCTTTGTGATTAAAAGTTGTGTAAAGCTTGGTATTTCGTTGAACGACGTGCCCATGATGTGGCGTTGAACTTCGATGTCCCGCCGTGAAACAGGAAGTTCTTGGAACTTCAGTGTACACGATCCAATCTGCTCCAAATATCTCATGCTGCATTATATTACAAGTCTGAGTACATTTATATGACAATATTCAGTCATAGTCATAGCACCACTTACTGGAAACAAGAAGTAAGCCTTGTGACACAATCATCATTTGATTTACATGACAGCAGCAGAGGGAGGACAGGATGAGGATGATGTCATCCTGCAATTTCCACTAGATGGCAGTGTTGGTTTACTAATGGATGGACTCCTCTGCTACAGAGCATTTGGCTGATGTCTGTCTTCATTCTTTCTAAACTTCACTCAGCAATATTATAAGGTATATACATTATTGGGCCTGCATTAATTGTATAGTTTATAGTGTCTTTTGTTTTTTGAGCCAACTTAAGGGAAAGCAAATCCTTCACTCAACTTTAGTTTATTTTGACAAATATGAGTACACTGTAAAGGTACACACACACACTTTATATATATATACATATATATGTATATATGGATATTAATAATTATAAAATGATTGTGTTTGCCGACCATGTCATCGGCCCTCATGGCCCAACAACCAGCCCGGCCCGCAGGGAATCTTCCTGTTTCTCCTGATTAACCTCTCTGCGCCTGGCGTCTGGTCATGAAGCGGTGGATGCTGTACACCCCGACATGCGCAGATGTGCGAGGGCCCGTTTATTGCTGCTTGCAGCTTTAATTAATAGTGCATTTCCTACCCCTAACCCTAACCATTCTAGTCCAATACCTAACCCTAAGCATCAACTTCCTGATTGGAACCATCTCCACTCTATGCTACTAGAAGAAGACCATTTGACCTCCTCTGGCTTTAATACATGGCTAGCTTGCTCCACACAGCTGTCTCCCTGGGGCTGTTACAAAGGATTCCTATATATATCAGATCTCTTTACTATAGCCATGTTCTTCTTGCATCTACTTTAAACCTGATCTGTGCATTCCTCCAGACGGGTAGAAGGAGGATTGAGGTCATTCATTCATGGGGTCGAAGTTCATATGGCTGGGAGGACTTTGAGTGACACGCACTGGCCCGTGCACTGTTTTAGACCTCTATTCAACTGCGAAGTCGACAGACGAAGCGTGGAGGTCTATGGAATACGAGCCACACCTAACCCTAACCCTAACCCATCCTTCTACTATGTTCTTGTCAAAAGTTATTCCAAAATGACCCATCCTCCTTGGACCCATCATGGTTATTGTAGTAAAGATTTCTTTTTTCTTTCCCTTTTTTCCACTTCCTTTGTTCACCTACCTCACTTCCTTTCCTCTCCTTTCCTCATCACTGATTAGCACTTGTTTTCACCCTTGCCACCCCCCATTTACCTGATTAAGTTCACCTGATCACTCCTTATTTTAAGATTGCACTCCCTTTCACTGTCTCTTTGACCTTGCATGGGGCGGCAGTTCTGGTAAGAGGAGTTTATCTTACTTTTTTAGTTCTTACTCTTTAGTGTTCTTATCCTATGTCCATGTTAATTTAACTGAGAACTTTATTTATCCTCATTTCTTTAAGATGGACATTTGAGACTGATTTCTAATCCCTTGTATTTTGTGTTCTTTCAGATTCAGCAGCCCATGTGTGTCTTTTTCCTTTTCCTGTCTGTTCATGATGCAATAATTTGAGTTTTGGAGGAAAATAAACCTTTGTTCAAAGGATTGAGAAAACCTGACTTCATCTTCATTCCTAATCCTATGCATTCTGATTGGATGCCAATCCGAAGATGGTCAACCTTTTATTCTAAACCTCCTAATTTACAGTTATCATACCTGTACCTAGTGGAAACCCTGGTTTGAATGGGAGTCTATGGCAGCTATGTGAAATATTGACTATACCCCACTCAAAACACATCAACTGGAAATCGCACCCCAAATCCAATGAACCCACTCCCATCCTCCAACATTTGGTTCCTGAGATTCACAATTGTATAGGGGTACACATGTTTTTATCCCTATACCCCTAACCCTGGTCATAGAAAGCTGGGGTACCGTTGGATACAGAAGGCCTGATAATACCCAAGTGGAGCTTACTTTTAAGTCTCTACAACCTTCAGGAAAAGTTATTCAAGATCCCTTATCCTAACCTAACCCTGACCAGAGTCAGAACAGATCAATTTCTTCTATTGTTGAAATGATGCTCCATCCCAGTAATGCTTGATTCTAGCTCTACCTCTACTGATCTAATCAATATTGTGGAGTTGGAACCTATGGTTGACTGGTGGGCATGGCCCCACTGACACATTTCTACATGTTTACTAATATACCACTTACCTGGCCCATTGGTCTCTCCTACCAGCCTGTATTACAACTAATATACTTACCTTTTCCATGAGCCTGCCGTTGTCCCTGTGTGGGATGCTGATCTGGCCGTTGCCTCCTGGACTCCCCCCTGCAATGACTGCCTGACTTGTAAGAAACAATACAATGACAATTAGAGTTGAATTGATACATTTCATAATCATTAACAGGATGTCTTATGACTAAACACTGTCTTCATTCTATCCTACTCCAAGATACTTTCCTGGTTTAAGGAGAGAGCAGGATTTATATATATTATTTACCTGTTTAATTGATTTCCTTCTTTATCTGTACTTAACATATTTGTTTGACCGGTTCCTTGGTTTTCCTGTCCACCTGACGCCCCAAGTAGGATGAAATCCGTTGTTGGGATAGACCACACATTTCAGGTTTGGCCACTAGATGGAGCCAAATGGCTGGATCAGGCCATCCTTGCTGACATCCTTCACCTTAATATTTTTCCTTAATCAATGTTCCATTGCTTTAATTATGGGTTTATTTCAACTTGTTGCTTAGGTTGTTTTTTGTTTATTTTTTAAAAGACAACAGGGATGGGAAGTGGGAAATGGGATTGCATCTCAACCACAACCTCGACGGATTAACCATACCCTTTATTTCCCCCACCCATCCCCACAGAGGGGGAGAGGGAGGGGAGACGTAAAGCATAGGAGAGAGAGGGAGAGCTCTGTGTGGTGCACATTATGTTTTAAAGGAACCCGGATGTCCGAAGGCACTGGGGGGTTTGGGGTAGTAATTTATTACAATGACTCTCCCCTGGAGAGCCAAAGGAAAGGCACGGGCCGCCGCATGTCACTCAGGGTTCCCCATACTGCATGCGCCAACACGTAGAAGAGGAGGGAGAGAAAAGAGATAGAGGGGAATTGTCACAGATATAAGTCAAATTAGGGTGAACATTGGCCCAAAATTTTGACAGTTAGGTTTAAGCAATGAGCACAAAGGATAAGGGTTAGGTTAGGGGATTGCAAATGCTGGAGGCATTTGTAGGGTTAGGGGGGGTTAGAGTGAGATTGGAGTGGAGATGGTTTAGGTTTGCTTGATTTTTGTATTGAATTTTGTAATTATAATAATTTAATCTTTTTACCTGACTTTTATTCTATATTGGTCTGAATTTCAGGACACATCATCAGTAGTGGACCCCTGGATCATTTAGTGTTTCGGCCATTATCACTAGACACACTCACCCAAGGAAGGCCCTCCCGAGGGTGATGAAATCCTGGCATGTGTCCTCTTCTGTAGTTATGCCTGTGAGGCTTTAAGTTAGCTTGTTTTTGAAAAGTGCTATATCAATAAAGAGAGATTTTAAGAACAATTTCCTGTGTTCCATACACCGCTTGACCCCAGGAAATGTTAAAGGCCTATTATAAATTTAATAGCCGGTATCCTGTGTACCATACACTGCACAACTCCTGGAATTGGTGTGGAAACTCACCATAGAAGAATAGTCTTGTCTTCTTTTGCCATATGTGTGTCAAATATCCCCAGTAGTCTATACTGGCTCTAATCATTTCACTCCTGGTGTAACAAAAGTTTTTTGTAATTTAGGTATTAAACCATTTTTTGTTTATATATTCTGAAAGCCCAGGTAATAATCATAAAGATATTTAATATGTGCTGGTTATGATGAAAATTGCAGAAAAAAGTCAATAAAGATGTCCCAAAGGGGCGTGGTCCAGTTAGTTATTTGAATAACTTTTGATCTAAAGGTCTTACAGACTTGGAACCACTTCCTGCCTAGGTATAATTGGGTCTTTCACATCCAGTGGAACCAACCGCGCCTGGGTGGTCCCAGGTGCATGCAAATTGGTGTCATGAGGGACATGTCATGAGCCCCTTCACAGTCTCTGAATATTACAAGTGTCCTGATGTCTGTGGACATGTCTACGAAGCAGTTGAGAAGCAGATGGTTGAGGCCAGGATGAAGTCCAGAGGTGGGATAAATTCAAAAGTAAGGATGTAGGTGTTCTGTCTGGAGGAATGCACAGTTTGGGTTTTAAGTGGTCCCATTGGTCCAGGAGAAAATAGTTGAGGCCAGGATGAAGAGCTGGTCCACAGGATGGAGTCCATTGAAGTCCAAAAGCGGGATTAATTCCAAATTGAGGATGTAGGTGTTCCAGGATGTAAGTGAAGATGGTTAAGTTTAGGTATGGAGACCGAAATGGTTAGGTTTAGGATAACCCACTGGTCAGGGGATAGGACCTAGAAGTGTTCCAAGAAGAAGAACCATGGCCAAAGTCAGGAAGGGATCTAATATAAAGGAATCCTTTGTAACAGCCCCCGAGAGACCACGAGGCAGCTGCATGGGGCAAGCTAGCCATGAATTAAGCCAAAGGAGGTCCTATGGTTTTCTTCCAGTAGCATAGAGTGGAGATGGCTGAGGAGATGGTTGAAGATGGTTAAGGTCAGTCAGTTGTCCAAGGAGTTAAGATGAGTTCAGAAGAGGATGGTTGAGGCCAGGATGGAATCCAATGAAGTCCAAAGGTGGGATAAATTCCAAAACGAAGATGTAGGTGTTCCAGTAAGTTGATGGAAGTGTTCCAAGAAGAACATTGCTAAAGCCAGGATGGGATTTGATAGAGGAATCCTTTGTAACAGCCCCCGGGAGACCACAAGACAGCTGTGTGGAGCAAACTAGCGACTCCACCCTCCCTCGCCCATCTGGCTGGGGTGCAGACAGAGAGAATGAAGAGGCTTTTCACATAATAAATTGATGTGAAAAGGGTTAGGGTTTGGGTTGACCTCTGACCTCCCTGACAACGCTGCCGGGAACTGGTTATCTATATGGCATCAATGACATCATCTTTATGTCTCCCAAACACCACGGGGTGGCAAATTCAATTCAATTCAATTCAGTTTTATTTATATAGCGCCATATCATAACAAAGTTATCTCAGGGCACTTTTTCTAGTAGAGCAAGTCTAGACCGACTCTTTATATTTACAGAGACCCAACCTTTCCCACCATGAGCAAGCACTATGCTACAGTGGCAAGGAAAAACTCCCTTTTAACAGGTAGAAACCTCGAGCAGAACCAGGCTCTAGGTGGGCGGTCATCTGCCTCGACCGGTTGGGTTGAAGGGGGAGAGAGAGTGCAGGAAGAAAGAGAACATACAGCAGCACAATACAGTTTCACACAGAGATGTAACGCAATGGCCGCGGCAATGGCATGGCTGTCAACACCAACAGAAACAATACTAAGAGCAATATTACAGCAGCAGTACTAATAATAATAGCAACAGCAACTGCAGCAGCGGGTGCAGAGGAGGAGCACAGGGGCAGCAGGCGGCCGCAACCATAGATCCAGACTCTACAGCTCCGGAGGCAGAAACACCTGCAGAAAGCAACAGAAGGGGAGAGAAAGCACACAACTACGGGAAGAAGTTGAATTAGTAACAAGCATTGATGGGATATGAGGGCGTACAGATGGAGAGGAAGAGGAGGAGAGAGGAGCTCAGTACATCATGGGAAGTCTCCCGGCAGTCTAGGCCTATAGCAGCATAACTAGGGGGGGGGCTCAGGGCTCACCTGAGTCAGCCCTACTATAAGCTTTATCAAAGAGGAAAGTCTTAAGCCTACTCTTAAATGTGAGGAGGTTGTCCGCCTCCCGTACACAAACTGGGATCTGGTTCCACAGGAGAGGAGCTTGATAGCTGAAGGCTCTGGTTCCCATTCTACTTTTAGAGACTCTAGGAACCACAAGGAACCCTGCATTCTGGGAGCGCAGTGCTCTAGTGGGGTAATAGGGTACCATGAGCTCTTTAAGATATGATGGTGCCTGACCATTTAGGGCTTTGAAGGTAAGGAGAAGGATTTTAAATTCTATTCTGGATTTTACAGGGAGCCAGTGTAGAGAAGCTAATATTGGAGAGATATGATTTCTTTTCCTGGTTCTTGTCAGTAAACATGCCGCAGCATTCTGGATCAGCTGGAGAGTCTTAAGGGACTTATTGGGGCAGCCTGATAGTAGAGAGTTGCAATAGTCCAGCCTAGACGTAACAAATGCATGGACTAGTTTTTCTGCATCTGTTTGAGACAGGATGTGCCTGATTTTGCAATGTTACGTAAATGAAAAAAGGCAGTTCTTGAAGTTTGTTTTATGTGGGAGTTAAAGGACATATCCTGATCAAAGATAACTCCAAGATTCCTTACAGTGTCGCTGGAAGCCAGGGCAATGCCATCTAGACAAACTATATCTTTAGATAATGTGTTTCGAAGGTGTTTGGGGCCAAGTACAATAACTTCGGTTTTGTCTGAGTTTAACATCAGAAAATTGCAGGTCATCCAGGTTTTTATGTCCTTCAGGCATGCTTGAAGTTTAGCTAATTGATTAGTTTCATCTGGCTTGATCGATAAATATAATTGGGTATCATCTGCATAACAATGAAAATTTATAGAATGCTTCCTAATAATATTGCCCAAAGGAAGCATATACAAGGTGAACAGAATTGGTCCAAGCACAGAACCTTGTGGAACTCCGTGACTAACTTTGGTGTGCATAGAGGATTCATCATTAACATGTACAAACTGATATCGATCTGATAAAGAGGATTTAAACCAGCTTAGTGCGGTGCCTTTAATGCCAATTAAATGTTCTAGTCTCTGTAATAGAATGTGATGGTCAATGGTATCAAATGCGGCACTAAGATCTAATAAGACAAGTACAGAGACAAGTCCTTTGTCAGATGCAATTAGAAGGTCATATGTAACTTTCACTAGTGCTGTCTCTGTGCTATGATGCTCTAAATCCTGACTGAAAATCCTCAAACAGCTTGTTGTTGTGTTGAAAGTCACACAACTGATTGGCGACTGCTTTCTCAAGGATCTTAGAGAGAAAAGGAGGGTTAGATATAGGTCTATAATTAGACAAAACCACTGGATCAAGAGTGGGCTTTTTAAGAAGAGGTTTAATTACAGCTACTTTAAAGGACTGTGGCACATAGCCTTTTAATAAAGACAGATTGATCATATCTAGTAAAGAAGTGCTAACTAAAGGTAAAACTTCTTTAAGCAGCCTAGTTGGGACGGGGTCTAAGAGACACGTTGATGGCTTAGATGAGGAAATCATGGAAGTTAGCTGATTAAGGTTGATGGGAGAAAAGCAGTCCAAATGTACATCAGGTTTTACAGTTGTTTCTAAGGTTCCTGTGTTTGAAGATAAGTCAGTACCAACTGAGGGCAGGAGGTGCTGAATTTTGTCTCTAATAGTTAGAAGTTTATCATTAAAGAAGCTCATGAAGTCGTTACTACTGAGGTCTATAGGAATACATGGCTCAACAGAGCTGTGACTGTCATACTGCTTCTGTCAGTATGAATTTCACATCCATAAAAATCCAAACAGACTAAATGGACTGGCTCCAACCCCTGTTATTAATATCCAACTGCACAACCCTAAACAGAAGGCACCATACTAAAATAAAATGTCAACATCCTAGTTGAATCTGGTGTAATAGACTTTAACTACATGAATTAAAACACAAAGGACTCGAGAGGCCAGTAGAACTGCCAGTATCAATGTTGCTGCTTTTATTTTGAAGGATTTTTTTCTTATCCGCAAATGCGGCGGCTCACAGTCTCTAGCTTGAAAATAAAAGTTCCCGCCCAGCAGAGGACGAGCCGTTAGTCTTCAACTACGTCCGCAGACTGCATTTAAGTAGCGCCGCTCTGGACCAGTTAGCTACCAGTTTTTTCTTCAGAATAAACTAGACTGACAAGATGAGTGGGCGAGGAAAAGGAGGCAAAGGACTCGGTAAAGGAGGCGCTAAGCGTCACCGTAAAGTGCTCCGCGATAACATCCAGGGGATCACCAAACCCGCCATCCGCCGTCTGGCTCGCCGCGGCGGAGTGAAGCGTATCTCCGGTCTGATTTACGAGGAGACCCGCGGTGTGCTCAAGGTGTTCCTGGAGAACGTGATCCGCGACGCCGTCACCTACACCGAGCACGCCAAGAGGAAGACCGTCACCGCCATGGACGTGGTGTACGCTCTGAAGAGGCAGGGCCGCACCCTGTACGGCTTCGGAGGCTAAACAACAACCAGCTGACCTGATAAAACACAACGGCTCTTTTAAGAGCCACACACCTCCTCTGAGAGCCAGTTTCTTTATATCTTATAACGTTATCTATAACGACATGATGAATTGGCTCCATCTCACTAAGATTATCTGGTCTGATCATGGAGGTCACACTATAGTACATGAAGTATATTTTGACGTTCACGTGACTTGTATATTGTTTCATCTCCTCTTGCTCTCATTAAAAAGACTAGAAATATATGAAAATAGTGATACATTTCTGAAGTTTGTCTGAGACACAAGATGTGTCCTGCTTTACTGAAAGATACCGATATTGAATATAATGTGAGTATATTCATATTAAATACATCTGTGTTCAAACTACAGCTAGTTGTGGTGTCACAATATCCTGCTGGTAACAACACCTGTGATGATCAGAGCAGATGAATGTGAAAATAAACTGCACACAGTGAAGGTTAAACAGCTTCAACTCAATTCACTTTAACGTTACAAGAAAAAGTACAAGATTTAAAGTAAAAGGTTATTGCCCAAACTGGTATAAAGGTACGCACTCTGATTACAGTCCATTGTACGCCATTAACATGGAGTTGGTTTACATACATTTATTTAAAGGAAGGAGTGAGTGGGTTTAATAAGCACCATGGAGGCTAAACGGCAACAGAACACCTAACATTAATGTTCTGTATTTAAAGGTCCCCTCAGGCTCTCCTTAGGAATTCAACTTTTTGATTTTACGGCCGTATGCTGTTTGTGCTTGATGATAATTATTCAGCAGATGAAAGGTGCACCTCACGTCGATGAAGCCTAACAGATTAAAGGTGTGTTTCAGAAAAGAGTTTATTGTGAGAAGTCTTGAATGAGCCTAACAAACAAACTGAACCCGGATCAGCCTGTTGCATGAAGATGGTAAAAAGTAAAACTACAAGAGAAACAAACAAAACCACTGATCATGTTGCTGCTCTCAGGTTGTAATTATGATTGTGTGTATTATTGTGGGTTCGAATCCTGCATGAGTGACTTGAACTTTCTTCGTATATTAAGGTTGAAAATCTATTATAAGATAATAGATAATAGATATTATAAGATACTATAAGATAATTTTATCAGCTGGATTCTGTCACTTGGTTTGTACAACTGATATAACCTCCACATGACGAAAACACTGTTTAAATACCTTTAAGTTGTCTGTTTCTTTAATTTCATGTAGTGACATTTAAAGAGAAGAAAAGTTCTGTATTAGCTTTATTTTAATTGCTGTGCATTTAAAAACACACATATGAACTGGAATACTGTACAGATATTTTAGAGTGAAAAAGATTTGACCTCAGATTTTAATTACACAATTAAGTCAATATATGACTTACATTTATATATAGTGCAAACATGCTCACAGTGCAGACATACTGGTTGCTAAAAGTGGCATTAAAACATAGAAGTTTGGTTTTTAAATGTATGGCACGAATGCGGTACTTCCCAAAAATCAAAAGCAGGTTAACAGTGTCGAATATCTCAGGCTGTTCTCCAAACAGCACAAATGTATATTTAATAAATCAAACCGTTTTACTAATATCAGCCCAAAATATTTGCAACAAAAAGGACAACATGTATTAAATCCAGTTCATATTTTCACTAAAACATGTTCACTGGGTAACGCCTATCCATTATCTTTAAAAAACTAATTTGACCCTTTTTTGTTGATTACTATTTTCTTGCTAACAACCAAAGATATGTTGATCAGATCAGGCTGACATGAGAAAAACTAATGTAGAAAGTGTTAAATAACAACTGAAACCACGTTTGATTAACGTTTAAAAGAAATAATAATAATACACCCAGTGAAGCATCATACAGGGTTCATACAGATTTTGAAGAGTAAAATTCAAGCACTTTCAAGGTACCTAAACCAAACATTTCCAGACTCTGGAAGCCTTTATCATCACATCTAAATAGTTACTATAAATTCCAGGAGACAACAAACAGATATCACAGCAGGATCGTTTCATTTCAAATATTAAAAGATGTTTGGTTTCCATGAGTGACTGTGTCGATGATGAAACACCAGATTATGTTGAAAATCAAGCATTTTTCAAGGAGTATATTCGAATTCAAGCATATTCCTAACCTTGAAAACGTAACAGTTAAAATTTAGCATTTTCCAAACTTTCAAGGCTTTGTACGAACCCTGATCATAAACACGTTAAACTACATTTTTCGATATACTGAAGGTGAAAACGCATCTGTATTCACTTTAACCAGCCACACACACACACACACACACACACACACACACACACACACACACAGTAGCTGAGTAGCGCTGAGACACTTCCGCATAGTTACTCCATGACGCACTGACAACCAGCCAATTGCAGAGCGGGAACGGCGCAGTCATATTTGCATATATTGTACTTAAGACGAACCAGTGTGATCAGTATTCATGCAATTCACTGAGACCAGCGATCCTGTTAGCAACATGCCAGAACCACAGCAGAAACCAGCGCCCAAGAAGGGCTCCAAGAAAGCCGTGACCAAGACCGCCGGCAAGAAGGACAAGAAAAGGAGAAAGACCAGGAAGGAGAGCTACGCCATCTACGTGTACAAGGTGATGAAGCAGGTCCACCCCGACACCGGCATCTCCTCCAAGGCCATGGGCATCATGAACTCCTTCGTGAACGACATTTTCGAGCGTATCGCCGGTGAGGCTTCCCGTCTGGCTCACTACAACAAGCGCTCCACCATCACCTCCAGGGAGATCCAGACCGCCGTCCGCCTGCTGCTCCCCGGTGAGCTGGCCAAGCACGCCGTGTCTGAGGGCACCAAGGCCGTGACCAAGTACACCAGCTCCAAGTAAACGATCCTGTCTGCTCCCCGATACAACAAACCAACGGCTCTTTTAAGAGCCACACACTGTCTCTGGAAGAGTAAAGTCCTCACATGTATCAATATATCTGATCAGTATATCAAATATACTCTAACTTAAATATATGAGGTAGTGTTCTGCTTCTCTAGTTTTACACTTATTTTCAGCAGTGGTGGAAGAATTATCCTGATCCCAATATTATTTAAATTGGTTTTCAGTCTCAACTAAATGGGAAAGAAATAAGATTAAACAAAATTCTGCCACAAACATTTGTATTCCTTAACTACTTAAGAGCTGAAACTACAGATCAATATTGTATTTTATAAATGAACTAATAACTGAATGGATGTAACCACCAACTCAACATAATTCAGATTGTACAGAACTCTGTATATGATGTCAGTCATGTATCACACCACACTGTCAGCAAACACAATATTCTGGATATTCTTGTATGTACATGTTCACTTTTAATTTCAGACACGTGCATTTTTTTCCTCAGCTGTCCCCTTTTTACCAGTGTAACTATTAATATGTTGGACAGTTCACTGCAGTTACTTACAGAATTATGTATTTATAATTATATAACATCATACATAAAGTATGTTCATGTGTGATGTGTATTTTGGTATTATCTCATTGCTTTAGACGTTCACAAACGTTTTGTAACAAATCAATATTAATATATTATTATTAATCGTTAACGGCTGCCCTGAGGGCGGGTACTTTGAATTTCTCTTGTCCAATAGATGATCGGCTATGTCACGTGCAGGCATTGGACCAATCAGCGTTTCCAGAGCTCCGGTGTTGGCTATAAAACAGACTCATGCTCGGTGAGACGCACTACGTCTATTTCCTCGTACGAAAAATAAAACTCTCAATCAACCATGGCCAGAACCAAGCAGACCGCCCGTAAGTCCACTGGAGGCAAAGCTCCCAGGAAGCAGCTGGCGACCAAAGCTGCTCGTAAGAGCGCCCCGGCCACCGGCGGCGTGAAGAAGCCCCACCGTTACAGGCCCGGTACCGTGGCTCTGAGAGAGATCCGTCGTTATCAGAAGTCCACCGAGCTGCTGATCCGCAAGTTGCCCTTCCAGCGCCTGGTGAGGGAGATCGCTCAGGACTTCAAGACCGACCTGCGCTTCCAGAGCTCCGCCGTCATGGCTCTGCAGGAGGCCAGCGAGGCTTACCTGGTCGGCCTGTTCGAGGACACCAACCTGTGCGCCATCCACGCCAAGAGGGTCACCATCATGCCCAAAGACATCCAGCTGGCCCGCCGCATCCGCGGAGAGAGGGCTTAGACTGATCCCGGACCTACCTGTTCACACCCACACAACGGCTCTTTTAAGAGCCACATACCTTCACTACAGAGCTCCTTCCTCTGCTGCTCCTGATGACTCAGTTGTCTTAGTGATACTAACATTTTAAGTTGAGGTATAAATTAATTAAATATTAAGACAATGTTAATTCAGATATTCCTACTTCCAGAACCACTGATGTCCAGTAAATTTATTCCAGGAAACCTGGAATATGGCAGAACAGAGGTTGAAGAGCCACATCGATCCTGTAAGAGCTCTGATGAGGGAAATCTTACAAGTGTTAATGTACTGGCTGAAATAAGTGTCCACCAAAGTAGAACATTTAAAGTCATGTTATATTTTATTGCAAGTGAAGATGCAGTTAATGGATGTAGATGTAAATACTCCTGAATCTGCTTTTGATTCAGACCTTTTCCTCTTATGGGAAATAAAACTTAATGTGATGCATTTCATGGACAGCGGGAAACCAACAATTCATCATGTCGTTATAGATAACGTTATAAAATATAAAGAAATTGGCTCTCAGAGGAGGTGTGTGGCTCTTAAAAGAGCCGTTGTGTTTTATCAGGTCAGCTGGTTGTTGTTTAGCCTCCGAAGCCGTACAGGGTGCGGCCCTGCCTCTTCAGAGCGTACACCACGTCCATGGCGGTGACGGTCTTCCTCTTGGCGTGCTCGGTGTAGGTGACGGCGTCGCGGATCACGTTCTCCAGGAACACCTTCAGCACACCGCGGGTCTCCTCGTAGATCAGACCGGAGATACGCTTCACTCCGCCGCGGCGAGCCAGACGGCGGATGGCGGGTTTGGTGATCCCCTGGATGTTATCGCGGAGCACTTTACGGTGACGCTTAGCGCCTCCTTTACCGAGTCCTTTGCCTCCTTTTCCGCGCCCACTCATCTTGCCAGTCTAGTTTATTCTGAAGAAAAAACTGGTAGCTAACTGGTCCAGAGCGGCGGTACTTAAATGCAGTCTGCGGACGTAGTTGAAGACGGTTCGAGCTCAGCCCGTCTATTTTCCGGTTCCCTTGTTTCAAGCTAGAGACTGTGAGCCGCCGCATTTCCGGGTAAGAAAATATCCTTCAAAATAAAAGCAGCAACATTGATACTGGTAGTTCTACTGGCCTCTCGAGTCCTTTGTGTTTTAATTCATGTAGTTAGTCTATTACACCAGATTCAATTGATTTTTATTTTAGTATGGTGCCTTCTGTTTAGGGTTGTGCAGTTGGATATTAATAACAGGGTTTGGAGCCAGTCCATTTAGTCTGTTTGGATGTGAAATTCACATTAACAGAAGTTTAATAACATACATAACATTAGCTTAAAAATGAATTGATGCTGTAGCCCAAAACACAATGCCCAGAAATTAATAATAATAATAAACTTTATTTATACAAAGTGCTTTACATGGTTGTTCACAGACCCCATTGCTGTATGTGTAATAATAATAATAATAATAACAATAATAATTGACCCTTCCCTTTGGACTTTTGATGTTTGATAGTGACAAAACTTGTAAATTACCATAACATGTTATTACACCACCTAAGGGTGCATTTCCTGTTTTATATGTTATATGAGGTATGAACAAATATAAATTTAGTTTGCCTAAAAGTCATTCACGTGCTGGTGATGTTTGGGGGTCAAACTCCCTCTTGGCGACCTCTTATGAACAAACTGTTAAAAAACTCCAATAACAGAAAGCCTAATGGACTAAATTAGGATTTGGGAGGTGGAGTTGTGTATAAAGAGTACCATCAACACCAATCACAGATACAGAGCAGATCAATCCTTAGGATTTAACCATGTTTTAGATCCCAGAGAAGTAATGCAAATGTTATCTGTTCAAAGCCATGTTTATATGCAATTCCCATAAAATTAGGAGAAATCAATAAATATCAAAGTAACATGTAGAGATTGTATGTTATCTTTTGTATATAATTATAAATTATGTACATAATCATTTTGTTGACTTGTCTTTATTCAGCTTTGTTATTTTTAGCTGCATGTCTGTTGTCAACTTTCCTGTAAATTTAACCTAAAACCAAACTCCATGTATGTGGACACAAAGCTGATTCTGAAGTATGTTCGTAGGAGCTGTTAACAGGCCCAGGAAGGATCTCTGGGACCACAAACACACCAGGATGAGTTCAAAGTGATTTTCTGTTGAGAAATATAACACATGAAGCAGAAGAGGATAAACACGGATGGTATTTTAGTTACTCTGGATAAATAGCACCTCATTGGGCTGATGTATTTTGAAGTAAAGGATTATAGTTAATCATTATGGTATTAGTTAATATTGGAAGTTAGACTATAGGAATTTGCTCTTTGAGAAGAAGTGGGTGGCTCTTAAAAGAGCCGTTGGGGTGGTGGTTGTTGGAGCTTTACTTGTTCTTCACGGCCTTCTCGGTCTTCTTGGGCAGCAGGACGGCCTGGATGTTGGGCAGCACGCCGCCCTGAGCGATGGTGACGCCGCCGAGCAGTTTGTTCAACTCCTCGTCGTTGCGGACGGCCAGCTGCAGGTGGCGGGGGATGATCCTGGTCTTCTTGTTGTCTCTGGCAGCGTTGCCAGCCAACTCCAGAATCTCAGCGGTGAGGTACTCCAGCACTGCCGCCAAGTAGACGGGTGCTCCGGCACCAACACGCTGGGCATAATTGCCTTTCCTCAGCAGCCTGTGGACACGACCCACGGGGAACTGCAGTCCAGCGCGGGATGAGCGAGTCTTAGCCTTTGCTCTGGCCTTGCCGGCGCCGGTCTTGCCTCTTCCAGACATCTTCGAGTCAAATAATTTCGTAGAGTAAAAGTAGAATACCAGACTGGAGCCGAATCCTTCCTTATATGGCTACTAGCGGCTTCCAACTGGTCGTTGATAGGTCAGATGGAGCGTCAGTGTGATCGTCCAATCAGAAACGACATGTAAAGAAACTGTAGAGATTGCGCGGCTTCCGCCCGCAGTTTGTGGGATTTACAAAATAAGACATCACAGAAACCTTAAAATAAAAAATAAAAATCAATGATCAACGTAGAAATAGAAAAAAGGGACCACTACATCAAAAACAGTATCTAAAAGGATGGTCAGGTTTATTTATTAAAGTATTGTTTTATTTTTATATTGCATTAACAGAAAATTATGCTTTTTAGTGATTTAGTGTGAAGCTCAGGATCAGCATACATATTAATTATTAATTTCTACAGTACTTAAAGTCCATCACAAACAGTTCTTTTCAGAGAGTAACTTTTCTTGTAGTTGTTGAGCACACATAAAGGAAGAGAAAAGAAGATATCCAATTACTTTTGTAATAGTACTCTTTATTTTCTGTTTCAGCATATAAAGCAGTTAAAACTATCTAGCTGTAAATAAAGTAGTTCAAACTAGCTCCAGCTCGAGCAGCTACAACAGTAAAATGCTGCTCTAACATGCATCAGTATTAACAATCTAATAATGTAATAAATAATTAAATAAGACATTTTACTGCAGAACGAGTACTTTTACTTTTGATACTTAGTACATTTTGCTGATGTTAATTTTGCATTTTTACTTAAGTAATATTATGAATGGAGTATTTTTACATTGTTGTACCCAGATGGTGCTCCATCATGTTTCTGTGAAGCTGATAACAACAAACTTTGAGGTTTAATGGTAGCTTGCATCCTTAGTGTTGCAATACTGCAATCTTCTGGAGTTCGTTAACTCCTACAGTGTCCAGTTTGTCAGATTTTTCCCATTAGTCCTGTTCTCCTCCTGGTCTTTTCATTTCCTCCATTACATCCTTTCTCTCTGAGATATATTTCCTGCCACATGTTCTACAGTTTCTGGAACCTGACTATGTTCACAAAGACCAGTTGGATGCTTCTCTATAATGTGAAGTGTTCAGATTACTGTGTCTTATTCTGCTGCCCTTTCCCTCTGAAGTTTAATTTGGGCGTCTATGTTTTATGTTTTAACAGCTTTGTCCACTCTCTCATTACCTAGAATTCCCATGTGAGCGGGAAGCCAAATGAATGTGACTATCAGTGCCTTGTTGTATTGCTTTTCAATGTATTGCCATTAATTTGAATAGTAAGTCCTGGAAATTACTGGATTTATTCACAGTACCAGTGAGACAACAGCGCCATCATGAGGCCAAAGGGGAAAACACAACATTACTATCACTTGTATCCAGCATACTGTACCTCGGGTCTCTAGCAACTGTATACTTTTAGAGAAAAACATTAGAAAAAACATGTTTGTTATCATTTCTGACACCAGAACAATGAATTAATTAGACAGGGTGTAATATAGACTTGAGGTATGCATTTTAAATATGTGTATTTAAGCACCATTAAATGTGTTTTTAAAGACACACAAAAGCCTATATGTGATTCATATTCCCAAACAAAATTTCTATTAAATTAGCCAAACAATGGGTCCCGGGGAAGCTGCTGACATTGAACAGTCAGTAACGCAGCCTTGAGCAGAGTGACGAGTGCAGAGCCGAGTAACATAATTAAGGCTCAGAGGTCAGAGCAGAGTTATTGATGCTCAGAGCACAGTAAAGATTGGAAATGGAAGTTCAGAGGTCAGAGTACAGATTAGAATAGAGTAGAGTGATGGACATTCAGAAGTCAGACAGTAGAATAGAGTAGAATATAGTGCAGTACAGTACAGATTAGAGTGGAGTAGAGTATGATACAGCAGAGTAAAGCAGAATATAGTAGAGTAGAGTATGATACAGACTAGAGTAGAGTATGGTATGGTACAGAGCAGAGCGGAGTGGAGTGATGGAGGCCCAGGGGTCAGAGGCGAATGGCATCCCAGCATCCTCGCTGATTGGCGAGGAGATGACGGCCATCTTGGATTGTAGCGGGGAAGAAAGATTGATGCGGTAAGCTCCTTCTTTTATTCGTTTAATTTCTTTTCTCAGCAGTGACTTGCCCAAACCTCATTTAAATAAAGCACCACCTGTGTGGTAGTTACCACGGGTTCAGGCTGCGAAGGGAAGTGGAAAATGCGACTTTAAACCCAGCAGTCCGGTTTCGTTGCTTTTTGTTGTTGTTTTGGGGAACTAACTGACGGAGGCGCAGCAGGCCCAAACCCGAACAAAACACTCCTACCCGCCGGTTTCCTCTCTGCCGGTGCTCCTCTGCATAACCGCATCTAAACCGGCGTTATCGGCTTGCTAAATAGTGTTATAACTGCTTACACCTGTCCCCGTCGTGGCGTTCTTACGTTGCTGTTAGCCGAATAGCTCGCTTGGTAGTGAGCGTTAGCTCTCACGCTAACGTCCCCATGTATTCCTATAGAATTAGCTGTTAGCTTACGTGCGCTACTCGGCTAGCAGTAGCACCTAGCACATTTTACAGCTAACAAGGTAACACCAGCTAATAGCTAATTATTTGCATGGGATTCACAAATAGAACACAAAACAGTATAAACCGGTTCATTTATGCCGGCAAGAAACCAGCGGGTAGTGTTGACGGTGTAATTAACGTTAGTCAGACAGTTTATCGGAGCTAGCATTAGCTTAAATGGCTAACATTAGCTTGTCTTTTACGACACTGCTGCACATTTAACGTTGCTTTGAAACAAGAACAGTCGAGTTTGCAAACCACTCGGCTGGTGTTTACCGGTAGCACAGGGTTTAGGGGGGGTTTCTAACTTGAAACACACTGGTCTGTAAGCAATAATACACACTTTATACACGATTACAAGCGTGTAAGCGCTCAATTAGCCGTTGTTCACTGGGTATCGCGGCTACACCGTGGGCTGCTGCTAACAGGCATCGTAGATGTCTGGCTAGCATACTATAGTAAACAAAAGTAATCCTCAGATCACTGTTTAAACACGGCTGCGGAGCTATATGTTTACATCACCTCATGTTTTGCAGCGATTACAGGCAAACTACAGTAACCAGGTTATCATCCGGTTTTAAACATGATTTAAGTCAGTTAGTCCTTTGTGTTATGCTATGATCAGATATTCTGATATTCGTGTGCACTGGTGTTCAGAGCTCAGATACTCCATAGCAATCTGTTGATGGAGATGGACACACACCACCTCTTACCAGGACGGTTGTAGCCACCATTAAGTCACTC